>CAMOHE010046381.1:15784-41258 GCA_946598075.1 Artocarpus hirsutus | reverse complement strand
TATTCTCAGACTTTAGTTACATGAAATCTGTATACAATGCCACCGATCTTCCATTCAAGGAGGAATACGACTACGTAGTGATCGGAGGCGGCACAGCAGGCTGCCCATTGGCTGCAACCTTATCAAGAAACTACTCTGTCCTTGTCCTTGAAAGAGGCAATGTTCCTAAAGCACAACCAAGTACACTGACTCTAAGTGGTTTTTTCGCAAATCTTAATCAACCAGACAACGACACTACACCAGCCCAAAGATTTAAGTCTGAGGATGGTGTCACAACCTATAGAGGTAGAATCCTAGGAGGTACAAGCATGATTAACGCCGGCTTCTATACTAGAGCGGAGAATGAATTCTTTTCAAAATCAAGGGTAAAATGGGACATGGATTTAGTTGAGAATGCGTATAAGTGGGTTGAAGAAACTATAGTGTCACGTCCAACAAAGTTGGCAGTTTGGCAATCTGCCTTGAGAGGAGCTCTGTTAGAGACTGGCGTAGTTCCAAACAACGGTTTTACGCTAAATCACAAGCTTGGAACCAAAGTTTCGGGTTCGATATTCGATCAAAGGGGGAAGAGACATGGGGCTGTGGAGCTGCTTAATAAAGGAAATTTTAAGAACTTGAGAATTGGCATTCATGCCACCGTAGACAGAATCATTTTCTCCACCAAAACATCAAGTACGTTTCAAAAAGTACTACAAATTGGCTCTATTTTTTTCCCAGAAACAATATTATGCCCTTCCCCCTTGGTAGCTATTATGGTAAATAGGACGTGTAACTACCCACATGTCCTATATTGATATGATATTATCACTATTGGATATGTGGGTGTAGATTCTCTTAAACATTGCCCCAAAAAGCCTATACTATTAGGAGATAGTATTATTTTTTGTGCATTATTTTTTGTGTACTATCATTTATAATCTTCTCAGATGATATAGAATTATAGAGTTTACTCTGTCTCGAACTATTAGTATATAGTGATAGTTGTGTTTTTACAATTGAGAACTTGTTATTGAAGCTTTTTTTTTTTTTTTGGTTTTTACTAATAATCTATCTCATCTTAACATATATGTAGAGCCATCTACTATTGGAGTCATCTACACTGATTATATTGGGAAATCTCATCTGGCACTTGTACATCCCAAAGGAGAGGTTATATTGAGTGCGGGCGCGATTGGGAGCCCTCAACTCCTACTTCTTAGCGGAATTGGTCCAATTTCCCACCTCTCGTCCCTGCAAATTCCTATAATCCATCGTCAGCCTAATGTTGGAAAATTCATGTACGACAATCCTCGCAATGGTCTCACTCTCAAATTTCCATTTACAGTCGATCCTTCTCCTGTACAGGTTGTAGGAATTGCTCAAGACTATTATATCGTAGGCGTCTCTTTCTTTCAAAACTCATCTTCTCCTATAAGTTCAAGCGTGGGGACCATCGTGGAAAAAGTGCCAGGACCACTGTCTAGTGGGTCCCTCTGGTTGAGCTCGCCTTTTGACGTAAAAGCTGACCCACATGTCCGATTCAACTACTTTGCAAATCCGATTGACCTCTCAAAATGTGTTAACGGAATGAGGAAGATTGGTGAAATGCTCCAGACCAAAACCATGGATCGATTTAAGTTTGAGGATTCCGATGGTATAAGAAGGTTTTCCTTCGCTGGGACGTCCTTGCCCAAGAATTACGAGTCAAATGGTTCAGCAATGGAAGCCTTTTGTAGAAGCACGGTGGGGACGATTCATCATTATCATGGTGGGTGCCCAGTGGGAAAGGTGGTTGATGGTAATTTTAAGGTCATGGGTATTGATTCACTCCGTGTTGTAGATGGATCTATTTTCACCAACACACCAGGGACAAATCCTCAAGCCACTGTAATGATGTTAGGCCGGTAAGTTTTTTTTAATTAAATTATTACATATAATAATTTTGCTTCAAAATAAATTAAAAAAAAAGTGCTTTAAGTTATATGTGATTCGTACAAATTGAAAGAGGGGGCAAAATATAAGGTTAATCTTGGTAAAAAAGAGACAGTTACATTGTTTTTTGAGTGAAAAGTAACTCAATTTTTTGGGTGATTTTCTTCTTAATATATAAGTGGGGTCCGCGTCATATTTCCTCATCCCAACCGATTCTTAGAATTTTTTTTTTTTTTTTCTCGAAGTGTATGCTTGCAATTTATTTACCAACTCTTTCTAATCCTTTTGGTTTTAAATGGCTTTGCTTGTTTTAGGTATGTTGGTCTTAAAATGCTTCAGGAAAGAAGAGAGGGGAAGTAGAGATCACTACGTTTGCAGCAGGATGGCGTGGGATGATAATTCTCCTGCGTGTGGATGCAAACATTTCAGGGCTCCCTGAATTAGTATAATTCTTACATCACCCTACCATTGTGTGCTTAATTCAATTTATTGTCCAACTCTAAAATATTTTACTGAGTACAAATAAACAAAGCTCCTGCAGGCGCGTTACTGTTTCGTAATGATCCTAATGTCTGCTTTAAATTGCAGTACTACTTTCTGGTTTAAAATGCATATGTAATTGTGCTAGAATTTGACTTATATGTTTTTTTTTTCTCTCTTTAATAATATCATGTCATATCAATTAAAATATTTTAACTTTAATTTTTTTTATAAGATTTTAATGAGTATGACCTTTTAATTAATATTAAATAATATCATTGGAGAACGTCAAACGGGCAAGAACAAAACACATAGGCTTGTTTCCCTTTTTATAACGAACGGTGCATTATATATATATATTTATATATATATATATATATATATATATATATTTGGCTATGTGCTACTTCTTCCTTGTTTTAAGTCTTGAACACACAAAAAAAAAAAAAAAAAGGTTTGACCTTGCAACCTATATGGTGGGCCTTCATAGTCAACATCGCCTTTAGAGGCCTCAACTCCTAAGGCCTATGGCCCCCGGCCTAGACATGAGCCCATATAGAGGCCCTTATAGTCAACATTGCCTTTAGAGCGCATTTTAGACACATTCTACTTAGATATTGGAACTTTGAATTTGTGCCCCAAAAAAAGACTAATTGTAGGTCAATAATATATTTTTTTAACCAAAATAGCCCTGCTAGAAAAAGTAATCTACAAGATCACAGCCGATAATGTACCATTTGTCTTTGGAACCAACAGTGATTGATAATAGTGTTTATCACTGGTGGCAGTTGCTGGTCGCCCGCATTAGTTATGGGAGAGCAATATGGTAGGTTATTTAGATAAAACACAAGATTATTTTTGAATAGATTTGTCAATTTGGTTCAAGCCAAACGGTTGGCCAAAACATTAGATGTTGTATATCAACCCATCCTGACTCATAAAGATCTAGGCCAATTTGAAAAATGCCACTTCTATGGAAATGTTTTGTGACTTTACCACTTCTTCAGAAGAGCTTGAAACATACCAAACATAATTGATGACAAATATTTTGCGTTAGAATTAGATAAACATATGTTATCTAAGGATATTTTAACCGTTTTGATTAGGAGAAATGGTAGGAATTAAAGAAAAGAAAAAAAAAGTAGTAAAACACAAAAATGACATTGAAAAAGTGGTTTACCACCTTATTTACAATGAAGATTTGGGTCGGTCCAAAACTCTAGGTAGGATTAGGCCTAGTTCTTTAGCCTGAATAAAGATTTAGGCTAGCCTACATAGTTTTTTGGGTTAATGAGATATTTGTCTCTTTTTTATTTTATTTGTGGAGTTAAAATACATTTCGAGTTTATGTATATTCTTTATAGGTCCCAATGCATAAATATAAGCACATTGCTAACCTTAAGAATGATATTGTTTGTTTTATTTTTTACATAACAATAATATATATATTTAAGATTTTAAAAGATTATGATATCATTAAATTAAAAAAATCCCTATAATTAGGGTGTTTGTTGCTTAAATTCAAATTGTTATCCCAAATAAGGAATTTAAAATCCATAATTTTGGAATAAAGTACGGATTATGATATCATTTAATTTTAAAAAAATCTCCCTAATTAAGTTATTTATTGTTCAAATTCAAATTGTTATCTAAATTAAGGATTTTAAAGTTTAAGATTATGGAATAAAGTCATCGTTATTCTCAAATATCAATTTCAATTTTTACCGAATCTTTGTTTATCACCTCAAATACGTGAATATAAATTTCAAAGTCTCATCAAGAATAAAGCACTAAGACTCATTAAATTGAAAGCAACAATTTTTTATCAACAAATTAGAAACACGACTCGTATTTCTCTCCCGCCGAAAGAATGGTATAGAAAAAGAAGATTGAATCATGCATTAACAATCCGAAATCCTTAACGGGTGTTCAAATGCCAAAAAGAATTCATCCACAAGTGGTATTAATTCGCAAATGTGCAAGATTTTTTATAATAGTTTGATTGTTCTATTTTTTTAATTTATTTATATAGCATTCTTGTCTTTGCGGTATGTAAATATGTGAAATTATTATATTTTTTCTTCAACGTTTCAAGCTTTTGGACTTTATTGTATGCGTACATTGACCTTTCATTTGCTTAGTGATTGCTTGAAATCATGGGTGTAATGGAAAGTCTTTAGATTGTTGCAAATGTTCTTCATTTCGTTTACAATTAATTTACTTGATTGTCCATGTTATTGTTTTTTGTTGTTTTTAATATTGTCGATGTTTGGAATTGTTATGTAGTTCATATTTCATTATGTTAATGACATGATATCTTTTAATTCTTTTGTAATTAATGAAGTTATCGATTTCAATTTTTTTTAATGTAATTTGTCTCATTAATTTACTGTCATTCTTTTATTATTTCATTAAATTAATGATATAATTTTTTTCTGGGTTTTTGTTTCTTGTGTTGTAAAATAAATTTATTGACATACTTTAATGTTTTATTAATATAATTATATATTATTAAATTAATAATATTTTCCTATTCATTTTCAGCTTTAGTTCACCCAAGTCATTTATTGACATTAATATTTACAGTAAATAATGAAAAAATTTATTCTTATGCAATAATTATATTTTACATTTTTTTCAGAATCATAATTTACTTTTACCGACGGGGTAATGGAAGTCGAAATTAATAAATATGTATTCAAAAATAGAAGTAATTGCAACACTTAAGTCTAAATTTAATGATGCATAAAAATTACTATTTAGAAAAGGGTGTTTTGGTCACTTGCTGGACATGAGGATTACAAAATTTTCTTCACAAATTTTTCATCAACTTATCCTAAGGCAATGTGCTCACAATAGAGTTGAAGAGCTATGTTTTGACATTGATGGTGAATATCAAACATTTGGCATAAAGGATTTTGCTCTTATTTTTGGATTGAATTGGGGTACGTTAGAAACATATATATCTACAGATATAAAATCTAGATTGAAGGAAAAATATTTTCCAATGTTATCGGCAGTCCAACAAATAGAATTAAGCTCTTTAATGGATGGCAATCTTGAGGGCAATAAAGAGGCTATTTTTAATTTGTGGAATTTGTATTGCCTTCACGCACTAATCCTTGGAAACCAAAAAATTCAAATTGTTCCTTACGAGCATTGGAAAATGTTTGATGGAGACAACTTATTTAACAAGCATCCATGGGGCATGGAAGCATTCACAAGGACCATAGAGAGCATCAAGAAAGCAACTAACTCTTGGAGTATCGCTAATATTTATGGAATTTGTGGATTCCCACTTGCAGTTGTAGTTTGGGCGTATGAAATAATTCCAGCGTTTCAGAAAATGGGTTTTACACATAAGTGGAATACAAACACAATCAATAATACGAACCACCCATGACTCTAAAAACCCCAACTTCAACATAATTTTCTCTAAAAAACTCCACTCTACCCTATCATAGGCATTACTCATATCCTAGTTTAACGCCATATTACCCACTTTCCCTCTTGTCTTCCTCCAAATTGAGTTCAGTGTTTCCAACACCATAACTATGTTGTCAGTAATGAGCCTTCCAAGAACAAAAGCACTCTGTTCATCTGAGATAATATCCAATGAAATCACCTTTAATCAATTAATTAATGCCTTGGTAATGATCTTATAAACCACATTACATAGACTAATTGGTCACAAGTTAGATATCTTTTTAGGATTCTTAATCTTTGGAATAAGCACAATATGTGTCTCATTAAGGTTCCAAGCAGAAGAATGATCATTAAGAACATTAAGACAAACATCAACAACATCCTTTCCCACTATATTCCAATTTTCTTGATAAAATCCTTCATGGAATCTATTCGTCCCGGGTGACTTCTAAGCACCCATAGAAAACATAGCTTCTCTAACCTCCTTCGCCACAAACGATCTATCCAAAACTTCCTTATCTTCCGTCAAAAGCCGTCTCTATACAACCTCTAGAATCTATCCCTGGCTTACATAGTCGAGTGCACAAGATGCAAAAATGGAAGCAAAGTAATTTATAGTTTCAAGACCTCATCCTTTTTCATCACCCATTTACCTCTGGCATTCTTTAACCCCTTTAAATCATTCTTATCTCTTATATTTGATGCCTTCTTATGAAAGAATTTAATATTTTGATCACCGCCCTCAAGCCATTCTACGCATGATCTTTATTTCGAGTAATACGCCTCGAAAGCTAGGAGCCGATCGTCTTTTGAAAGAGTAGCAATCCGATCCTTGCTACTAATTTTCCCATCAATCTGATTAAGCTCTACAATCTTATTTTGAATGCGCTTCACTGCTTTAGGTATGGATCTGAAAGCCCCCAAACCCCACAATTTCAATTTAGAAGCACATGCCTCTAATGTATTTTGAAGCCGTCCACCATCTCTAGTAATCCCATATCGGCACCATGTTGACTCGAGCACTTCTTTATATTCCTTCTTAGTTCTTCACAAGGGTTCAAAGAGAAATCTAGACCTGCAACCAACCCTATCTCCGCTACTCTCCTCCAAAAAATCCAACACCACATGTATTACATTGTAATTCAAACCATGAAAGTCATGATGATAAACCCAAGCCCTTTTAAAAAATACTTTTCTGCTCTATATTTGCCAAGTAACGATCTAATCTCTCCTGTACATTCTTTGGAGGGTCATGCCCATTGTTCTCAGTCCATGGAGTCCCAAAAAACCCTAGATCAATAAGACCACAATCCTCTACAGTTTCTCTAAATTCTATCATACTCCCATACACCCTATTAACACCACCCGTTTTTGTTAGTAAGTAAAAAATTTCAGTAAAATCACTCACTATCTTCCAAGATAAAGTGTAAAAACCCCGAAGTCTACGGAGAAGTTCCTATGAATGATGACGTTGTGCCTTCTCTGGGTGAGTATAGAGACTTGTGAACCTTTACTTACTACCACCGGCGATTCTCACAAAGGAAGCAATGTGAAATCCGAAATAGCTCGTCACTTTAACATCCAACCCTGATTGCCAAAGCAAAACGAAGCCTCCACTCTTCCAAATGCTAATAGAACCCTCCATAGAAGCCCAATTTATCCTTCAACATGTTAGCAGTTGTACCATGTAAGCTAGTCTTCGAGAGGAAAACTAGAATGGGAGAATAACTTCGGATAGCTAATCGGAGCTTATTGAACGCTTTCGGGCTCCCTAACCTGCGAGTGTTCCATGTAAAATAACTCATGGCTCCTGGTGGAGGTTGCGGATCTTGTAAAATTTGTAACGTCACCTAAAGGCATCCGCTTCTTATCTTCAACTCCATCTTCCAACCCATCACTTTTCCTCTTCACTGAAACTTTCATCGGATCCTTCCCTTTTCCTTTTGATCCCACCCGAGTCCCTTTTAGTTTGACAAGGCTTGAAAGCGCCTCATTATCTCCCACCATCAATGGTATCTTTACAGTTGAGAAAACAAAAGAGTTTTCACATACAGAACTAATATCCTACACATACACTTGAGTCCACACCTCATTTTTTGGATTGGAAGCTGTTTAACCTTTGAATTGTCAACAAACAACATAGCATCTTCCCCTTATCTCTAACAACTGCCTTAGCTCTCACTTTCACAGACTTGATCACATAACTTAGCTCTTTTCCAATCCCAAGAACAATAACATACCCATGCACAAACGTAGTTGCATCAATACTTTTGCTCAAAGTCTGGTTTTTCTCAGAAACACTTGTGGGCAACTGAGAAAATTTCACCTCAGACTTCTCAATAAAAGTCACATGCTGACCGTGTGCCTTCTCATCCTCTATCGCTGGCTTCGTCCCAAAGCACAAACCTGCCCTATCCATAACCGTCGTCCTACCAACATGGAAACCCACCATTCTTCCAGCCCCATTTGAATTTGAAATGGCAACAACTGCAGCCCGACCAAGACCTTAACTTTCCTCACCAGAAACTATCACCCTCGCAACATCACCGTGATTCTGGCCTGTAATACTCGAATCAAACTGTCGTAGTTCTCCTGAATACTCCCTATTTCGGATATAGCGACCAGCACAACGCCTCCACTGGCCTCGGCCACCCCGTTGGAATGCGTCCCTTTGCGAGAATGGCCTGTCAAATCTTCTTCCTCACAGCCAATCACCATAATGAAGTGATTCTGAAATATCCCGATTAATCATACCAAGATAGCCCTAATCCTTCAAAATATGCCCAAGTCTCCCACACTAGTTGCAAAAATAGGGCATTTTCTCATACCTTAAATCCTCCTACAAAATTGGCCCACTACGTCCTAATCGAACCCTTGCTTCCCTCAGAATTGACATAGAGATATTTAATCCAAGTTTGAATACGTAAAAATTTACCGAAACATTTACCTTTTTGACGGTATAAAAAGACACTAGACCTCCGATACTGTCTCTAGTGGCTTCACCAATCTCCAGAAGCTTTGCATCAAGCGGCAGATTATGTTCTTGTATCTAAACGTTTGTATAGCAGAAATCAACCATATTGATTTCCTACAAATTGTCAAGTTTCTTTAAGACCAACAAGGAGAAATCAAAGCTCCATGGTTCGCCCTCCAAAATTATGTCCCGTTCTTTCACATCTTTTAACATGAAGAGAAAAACATCCCATGAGACTTCCCAAATTTCCAAACCCTTCTCAACATGCTAGGCATTTGACATTGTCGACTTAAAAGCCAAGCACCTTTGTTAAAAGCCCTGTGAGTTAGCAGTTTGCCAAGAAGCCCTGAGCTTATCTTGGCTCGACCTTTTTCCACAACATCATCTGTGATGCCCATAACGTCCTCTTCTGATGTAGCATAAGCATACACTGGTAAAAACTGAGGAAAACCATCAAGGAAAACATTCACGGTGATCTAAAAACAGCCGTGAAATCATTTGTTGTGGTACCAAAGGTACTTTTTACCATAGGTTTTTATCATCGTGAAACATCGTTTATGGCGAGTATTAAGTATGTTTTAGAGGAAGCTTTCGTAATAGTTTTGAGAAAAAACCATCATGAAATGGATAGATTAAATCATTGTATAATCTTCACAATTTTTTATCTTACACAACGATTTCTTATAAAAACCGTCATCAAAGGTGTAGTTTCTATGACGGCTTTTACCAAAAACCATTATAGTAGATTGATCATCTGCAAATAAAAAATTATCAAAATTTTTAATTTTCTATAAGATAGCCAGTCGCATATATTATTTACTAATACAAGGCCCTCATTGCAAAATCATATATTTCCATCAAACTATAAAATTTTTTGCATTGATATGTATTTACTCTACTACCTATATTTAAGCAATCATGCCTAAATAATAAACAAACATATACTAACAATGCTAAAAGTAAAACTAAAGCCTAAATAATTCACATAAATATATATACAAGCACATGTAGATTGTAATTTACATGAACACATATACAATCATTAACTAAATAACAAATCTTAACATAACTGATATAAACAACAATAATTCTAACCACAAACTAGATATTAGATATCAAAGCTAATTAAAAAATAAAAAAATTAACATAACAAATTGATGGAATTAATTTTGAAACAAAATCTAATTAGTTTTATAAAGCTAAAACTAAACTCGAAAATAACAAAAACTAAAACTAACAAAACTAAGTTACAAAACTAATTAGCAAACTATATAACTAAAAATAATCAATTTACACAAATTTTAAATAGTTGCTAGTGAGTTTTGAGCAATAAAAAACATAAATAATTGCTATGATGGTCACAGTGGGCTTTCATCAAACGTGTGGTGGCCATCACTCATACAAACACATACACAAATGCATAGAAAGTAATTAAAACAAAAACTAAAACTAAAATTAGAACTAAATAACCAAAACTTATTAATTCACACAAACCATAAATAATTAAAATTAAAACTATATAACTAAAAATTTAAAAACTAAACAATAAAAAAGAAACCAAATGTTACCAAACGGTGGTCGGAGGTAGGCAATGGCAGGGCTAAGGGTGATGGCAGGTCATGGAGGCGATGAGCTCAAAGAGAAGAATACTTGGGGAGTTCATCAAATATGTGGTGGGCATCACATATACAAACACATACACAAATGCATATAAAGTAATTAAAACAAAAATTAAAATTAGAACTAAACAAACTATATAATTAAAAATTAAGAAAAAAAAAACAAAATGTTACCGAACAGTGGTCGAACACGGCAATATTGGGGTTGTGGAGGCGATGAAGTAGAAGAGAAGAACACTTGAAGAGAAGAACCTTTACAAACAAGAGATGGCGATGAGTTTGTGGGTCATGGAGGCCTTGGGGCTAACGGCAGCATGTTGGCTCAAGGCGAAGATGGCATTGACAAAGGTTGTGCTAGAGAGAGAAAAAGAAGGTTTAAGGGCTAGAGAGAGGTAGGACTGGGTTTAGAGAGAAATGATTGAGTTTGAGTGTTAATTCGATTAAGAAAAAGAGAGAGTAGGCTTTTCAATTTTCGTTGATTATCTTTTATGATGGTTTTTAGTAAAAACTGCCGTATAATATGCCCCTAGCATGGCCTTTTGCTGTAAAAATCATTGTAGAATCTTGCGTTTATTGCCACAATCGTTTTCATGTTTTACGCGTACTTCCTGTGCTTATTTCCTGCTTAATACGAAGGTTTTTAGGAAACCGCCCTTGATTGTGCGTCATGTATTATACAAATTCTAGTGGTGGTAGAACAAAAAATTATGGAAAAGTGATAAATTCTTAAAATCTATTGATTCAATTAGAATGCTAGATGGCCCATTGATTCTCTATGAAACCGGAAGATTTTATTCATTCAATCTAAATACCAAAAGATAAGACTTTTATAAACATGTTAATTTACTCAGAATACTGGAAGAATAGGCATCGATTACTTGTTGATTCTACCAAATGCTGAGAAAACTAGAAGAGATGTGAGTAAACAAACGAAGGCAAGGCACCAATATTCTCAACAAAGCTAAACAAATCACAGAAAAAAACCTCACTATTCCAAGCGAGAAAGACACTCCTCATTGGAAAACCCTACGGGAGAAAACTATACAAAATGAACAAGTAATATGAACCTAAGGGGAAAAAAAAGCAATAACATGAACGTAAGGGAAAAAAAAGCAATCCTTTTTTTTTTCTAAAAAAATATTCTTCTATGATGCAGACCTTACAGTAAAGTTTTATTTGTCGTTATTAAATTTAGTTAAAATCATCCTTTTTAGAGATGCGTTGAAGCTTGAAATTAATATACATCATTAGATTATTGTTTTAGTATTCATGGTAAAATCCCAAAAAAAAAAAAAAAAATCCCTCCTATTAATATCTGAAAAGTCTTTCCAGAGCAAGCATTGGTCAAAGTTGTTGGCTTTTTTTCCTCACCCACCACAAAAATGTAGTCTTTTTTTTTTGTTTTTTTCTTTTGTGAAAAAAGGACGTCTTTTCTTCGTGGAAACATGAGCGAAGTCAATTTGTGCAAGTGGGAGTGTCTCATAAATCTCTCTTTTTTTCCATGAGTTTCACTGTTTATTCCTTTGCTATGATTTTTCCTTCCTCAAATCTTTAAGCTTTGAAGCTCACGGAAAAAGGGTAAAGCTTTTTTAGTTTATCAGGATTCATATTTCAACTCAATATATACTTTGTGCGTTTCCGTTTATGATTTTCATCTTGGTTCAGCTTTCCAATTACTGCGATCTGTTAGCTCTAACAAGGACAACAATTGTGTGTGTATATCAAATTCGATAATCAGGGTTTGACTTTGTCAAATCGATAGATCTAAACACACTAAGAGCTGGGAATGAAATCAGGAGCTATGCTCTGAGACAAAAATACAATTACTGCACTGTACGGACTCTCTCTCTGTGTTCTTGTTCGTGTTTCTACGATTAATTTCTTCTTCTTCTGTTTTGGATAATTCTATTAATTATATCTACGCAGATCTGACAACTTCTATTTTGATTTTCCGGGTTTTGGCCATCTGAGAAGATCAAGAGAAGAAACAACATGAATATGATGTCAGAAAGAACCAGAGTGCCAAACGTAAGGATATGATACTTTGGTTAAATTCGTGTTGATATCCATTAATAATATATATTTTTAAGGAAATAAGAAATGCTCTGTTTAAGGGGAAAAGTAATAACCACTATGGGTTTGTTTCGTACGCTGGTTTGAAATAATATGGTCTAAAATTTTATGGTGTGAACTATGATTTTAAGTTTTGTGTTTTAAACTTTAGTTTTGTAATGTAAAGATTTAAAACGAGAATAAAACATCGTATTAAGTAAAAAAATGAGAAATTAGTATTTGAAAAACTATACTTTATAAAGAAAAACGACAATGGAAATGATTTTAATTACCATAGAAAATGGTTCAAACCATATAAACTTGAGGGGAGGTGGGAGTTTGGATTTTAGGTGTTTTGGCTGGTTTAAAACAGGCTTAAATGATTTGAACTGGCCTTAATTATTACTGTAAGAAATTTATACATATAAAGAGTTATGATTTTCATATATACATAAACCAAATTGCATAAAAATCATCTAAATGTGGAAACGTAAAGAAAGAAAATCTAACCCTAGCTATTGACAAATATAGTTGAATGGAAAATACCTCTGCAAGAATTCCTGAGGCAGTTTTTTTTGAAATAAAAGAGAATCTTCTAAGCCTTTTGTAATTTTGAAAGATGATGTATTTCTGAAATAAATTGCACGGTTTAGGGACTCTTTTACATGATATTTATAGACACCTACCATCAGGGTGTATGTTATCTTTCATTAAAAGAGGCATTTTTTCTGTAGTGTTATAACAGCTTCGAATACCTATTGGTTGACACCCTTTAGAGAATACTTGTCTATTAGACCACTTAAATTTATTTTTATTTATTTATTATCATTTAAAAACTAAATAAATAATAATAAATTAATTAAAATAACATTCTCGCATTTGGTCTACATATATTTTCTAAATAACCAAAATCAACCAATATCAAATTTAAGGAATAAATACAAGAATCATGGCAATAGGTTCTCTTATAATAAGTTTTATTTTTCATGTATTACAATACATTATATCCCTTAATACTAACTCATAAATGGTAACGTAACTTAATGAATAAACCCTATGTTTATTCCAGGTCTAACTTAATTGATTTTTTTCAAAATAACTGAATATATGCACAACTAAATATGAGAAAACATCACAACTGAATAAGAGTTTCATAAAAATAACCAAATGTATGTACAATGAAATTCACATCAAGGAACCAAGTCTCATTCGTACTACATGATCCTTAAAAATCTTTGGTGGCATGCCTTTAATTAGTTAAAGGATCAGCAATCATTAACTCAGTGCTAACGTGTTCAATGACCGCTTTCTTTTCTTTAACACGTTCTCTTATAGCCAAGACTTAATGTCGATGTGTTTGCTTCGACTACCGCTTTTGTTGTTCTTGGCCATAAATACCGCAGCTGAATTGTCACAGTACAATCTCAATGGCTTATAAATAGAATCCACAATTCTAAGCCAGGATATGAAACTCTTCAACCATACACCATGCAAAGTAGCTTCAAAACAAGAAACAAATTCGGCCTCTATAGTAGAGGTAGTAGTCAAAGTCTGCTTTGCACTCCTCCAAGATACAACTCCATTGGCAAACATAAAAACATAACTAGAAGTTGATTTTTGCGAATCAACACAGCTAGCGAAGTCTGCGTTGGATTATCCAAAGACCTCTAGATTATCAGTCCGTCTATATATGAGCATATAATCTTTAGTCCCTTGAAGGTATCTCATCACCTTCTTTACAGCTCTCCAGTGGTCAACATCTGGGTCACTCTGATATCTACCTAACATCCCACAGCAAATGCAATGTCAGGTCTTGTACAGACCTAAGCATACATTAGGCTTCCAACAGCTAAAGCATATGGAATGTTTTTCATCTGTTCCCGTTCGAGCTCATTTTGCGGGCATGGGTTCAAATTGAATCTGTCACCCTTCACAATGGGTGCTACATTTGGTGAACAATCCTTCATCTGAAACCTCTCTAGAACCTTGTTGATATAAGTCTTTTGAGACAAACCCAAAATGCCTCGAGATCTGTCATTGTGGATCTTAATGCCAATGACATAAGATGCCTTTTCCATATCCTTCATTTCAAAGTTCTTTGAGAGAAATTGCTTCACCTCATATAGCAAACCCTTATCATTAGTTGCAAGTAATATGCCATCCATATATAGCACAAGGAAACAAATCCTACTCCCACTGACCTTCTAGTATATGCATTGATCCATGATATTCTCTTCAAAAACAAATGAAAAGATAACGTCATAGAATTTCAAATACCACTAACGAGAGGCTTGTTTTGATCTATATTATGGATTTCTTAAACTTGTAGACTAAATACTCACCATCACTAGAGGAAAATCCTTCTAGTTGTTTCATATAAACCTCTTCCTCTAGATCAACATTAAGAAAGGCCATTTTTACATCCATTTAATGCAAATCCAAATCAAAATAGGCAACCAATGCCATAATGACTCAAAGAGAATCCTTTTTAGATATAGGAGAAAAAGTCTCCGTATAGTCAATTCCTTCTCTTTGAGTGAATCCTTTGGTAACGAGTCTTGCCTTATGTCTCTCAATGTTGCCCATTGAGTCTTTCTTTGTTTTAAAGACCCATTTACATTCAATGGTTTTTACACGATTAAGCAACTCAACGAGATCCCAGACTTTGTTAGATGTAATAGAATCTATTTTGTCTTTCATGGCACTGTAACGTAATTCAGATTCTTTAGAACTCGTGGTCTGTGAAAATATTTCAGGATCATTTTCGGCTCTAACATGGTAGTCAGACTCTTGTAGATACACAATATAGTCACTAGGTATCGTCGATCGTTTTTCTCCAGTAGATCTCCTTAATGTTGGTTTAACATTCTCTTGTAGAACATGTTTAACAGGCTATTCAATAGGTTCTTATATCTGTTGTTCAGCTGGATCCACTATCTCTTGATCAGTAGTCTATAGAACTTGAATGACTTGCTGTTCATCACACATTTGAACTTTAGGCGTGTTGTATCATAAGAAGTAGAAGGTAGAGCATCTGTATGATCTTTCTCTAGAACAGTGTTCCAGGATCAATCGCTCCCACCAATTAAAGTTATCATCAAGAAATTTTGCATTTCTTGGTTCCACAAATTTAGTATTATGAGATGGACAATAAAATCTATATCTCTTATACCGTTCAGCATAACCAACAAAATATCCAATTATGATCCTTGAGTCTAGCTTTTTCTCCTATGGATTATAAAACTCTTACCTCCGACGGGTATCTCCAAACGCGTACATGTCGCAAAATCAATTTTTAACCTTTGAATAACTCAAAAGGCGTCTTTGGGACAGCCTTGCTTCGAACTCGGTTCAATATATACACTACCGTCTTAAGAGCTTCAGTCCATAAGAACTCAGGAAGTTTAGAGCTAGCAAGCATATTCCATAGTATGTCCATTAATGTTTGGTTTCTTCTTTCAGCTACACCATTCTGGTCTTGAGAACCAGGCAAGTGTATTGGGCAACAATCCTATGTTCTTGAAGAAACTTAGCAAAAAAACCAGTTTGTCCATACTTAGTGTATCTATCGCAGTACTCCTCACCTCTATCTGATCTCACGATCTTAATTTAATTTTCGCATTGTTTCTCTACTTTCACTTTAAAGACCTTAAAAGCATCTTGCGCTTTGTTTTTATTGTTAAGCAAGTAGAGATACAAGTATCGTGAATAGTCATCTATAAAAGAGACAAAGTACCTTTAAGAGTACGTGTCTATGTCTGTATGTATGCTTTCCAATAAATCAGAATTCCTTTTGGCATCTTTCTTTGACTTATTGGTCTACTTACCCTAATGCAGTCCACACAAGTATTAAAATCAATAAAATCTAAAGTACCAAGTACTCCATCATTTACTAATATCTTAATTCTCTCAATAAAGATATGTCATAATCTTCGATGCCACAACATAGAAGATTCATCATTTACAGCACATCGTTAAATACCAACATTTTCATGAACGTGCATAGTAGTATAATTGGCATCATTTTGTAAATTAAGACAAAGAAGACCATAAAAAAAAGTACCACATCCAATAAAATCAGATTTATAAAATAGATTGAAAGAAGATTTTGAAAAATTAAAGGAATATCCAATTGATACAAGTCTAGAAACTGAAATTAAATTTTTAGAAAAACTAGGAATATAAAATGTCTTTTCTAAATACAAAATAAAGCCACTACTTAAGACTAGTTTGCACAATCCTATAGCCTCCACATGTGAGTGCATCTTATTTCCACAATAGATGCTTTGCTTACTTTCCACTGGCTTTTGCAAGTTTTGTAATCCCTATAGGGAATTGGTAACATGAATTGTAGAACTAGAGTCAATCCACTATGTGTTATAATTAACATCAATTATATTAGATTCATAACAAACAAGTGAGAGTTGAGTACCTTTCTTATTAAGGCATTAACAGAATTCGGAGCAGTCCTTCTTTACATGCCCCTTCTTCTCACAAAAGAAGCACTTGAACTCTTTAATATCCGGCTGGGCAAGAACTTTGCCTTTCCCCTTTTGCTTGGTCTGATTTTTCTTTTTACCCTGGGTTGCCAAATTTACTTTCTCTCTCTCTTCCATGATGAGTCTTCCTTCCCCCTAAACACACATGGTCAATAGCTCATTAACTGACCATTTGTCCTTATGTGTGTTATAGGAGATCTTAAAGGGACCATACTTAGAGGGTAGAGTGTTCAGAATGTAATGTACTAGAAAAGAATCAGACATCTCAACCTTAAGTGTCTTCAATTGAGCCATAATGTCCTTCATGCACATAATATGCTAACGCACACCTTTTATACCGGTAAACTTAAGGATGAAAACTACATTATCAACGTGCTTGTCAATGCCTTATCTAAAGACTCAAATTGCTCATCAATAGACTTCAGTAGTACTCGGACATTGTAATATTGATCAACTGAACCCCTAATCCTAGCATAGATCTTAGTCTTTATGAACATAACTGAGAGAAGATTGGATCGCTCCTATTTTTCATATCGACCAACATCATTTGGAGTGTTGGTCTCAATGATAGAGGGCGGTTCATCCTTTAGTCAATATCCATCCACCCTAAATGAAGGAGGATTCTCTCCTTCCAAACTTTATAGTTATTATCTTTAAGCTCGGAAATATTACATTTTATATCAGATAAATTAACAGGTTGAATTACTGTAATACATCAAACATACATGCTCATGTCACAAAATTGAAGCTAATAACTATATGTCATGTTTTACCAATGAAAATCATGCTATTAGAATTATGAATCATATGACATATAAAAAATTGCCTGTGGGCTAAGTTTCTAACTCAAATTGATTCACATACTATCTTATGATGAAACTATTAAACTATGTTCCATTTCTTGATCCCTGTGGGCAAATTAAGAAAATAGTTTAATATTTCATCCTAACCAATCATATTTAATATAATAAAATTTCTTATGGGATAAATTTTATTATACCAAACATAATTAGTTACAATTAATGTCTGTTTAACTAAATGCGATTTAAAAAACTTAATGTATAATTTCAATATAATGTAAGATGCTGTGGTTATTCTTAAATTAATTAAAATTATACAAATCACTCAATACATTTAATTTTTTATGCACAAAATATTCATGAATTTGTATGTATTAAAAAAAGAATAACAACTTAAGAATACATGAAAAATAAATTATGCATAAACTTAATAACATATCTAAAATAAATTTCTAAAATTTTATTTAAACATAAATAATAAAATTTTGGATTTTATTAAATCCATTTTAGATTTATTAAAAAAATTAATTTTTCAAAATACCCAAATAAAAAATTTTGTAATACCAAAACAGAATTAATTAAAAGAAAAAAAAATTTAGATTTTTTTATTTTTCTTGCCCAGAAAACAACATGTCATTTTGGACCCAAAACGACGTGTCATTTCAACTTGAAGAAAAATGCCACATGCCCCTGAAAACGACATGTTTTATCATTGATGAAAATGACGTGTCGTTTTATGAAACGATCAGCGCCCTTGCCCGCGTAAAAACGACTCAATGAAAAATGACATGTCTTTTTGTAGTAACAAAACAAGGCCAAAATGATATGCCATTTTTAGGCCCTTGATTTCTTTTTTCCGTTATTTCGAGTCTTCTTCGCCCGAATTTGACCCAAATGGGTCCAATTGCAGACCCGATCGTTTCTATACCTCATGGGAACTAAAATTGACGTTTTAAAAACCCAAAAAATTAGAAAATCAATTTTCTAATGATTTCTAACATTGGTTTTCATTAAAAAAACATAAAAAATTATTCAAATACAACAAAGTTTTTGGTATTTTGAAAAACTCCATTCAAGCATATCAAGGTAGAGGAAAAACCACGCTCTCGATACCAAATGTAAGAAATTTATATATATACAGAGTTATGATTTTCATATATGCATAAACCAAATTGCATGAAAATCATCTAAATACAAAAACGTAAAGAAAAGAAAATCTAACCTCTAGCCATTGACAAATACAGTTGAATGGAGAATACCTTTGTAAGAATTCTTGAAGAAGATTTTTTTGAAAGAAAAGAGAGTCTTATAAACCTTCTGCAATTTTAAGAGATGGTGTATTTTCAAAATAAATTGGACGGTTTAGGACCATTTTACGTGATATTTATAGGCACCCACTATCAGGGTGTATGTTACCTTTCATGATAACAATTATAAATACCCTTTAGTTGACACCCTTTAAAAAATACGTGTCTATTAGACCACTTAAATTTATTTTTATTTATTTATTATCATTTAAAAACTAAATAAATAATAATAAATAAATTAAAATAACAATTAGTCTACCGAAAGTTAGTTTGAACCGTCTCTATGGTTTGAATTAGCCTATACTGATAAGCATCAAACACCACATAAAAGAAACCATAGAGAAAAAAGAATGGCACTTTTTTTTTTTTGGCTCGTAATTAGAAGAATAAATGAAAGGCATCATTTAATTACAATTATATTACGTTACAGTGGATATCTAAAAGACTTTGTACATATCTACTTGCTTCCAATGCAGAAGATTTTAGAGTCATGCGGAGGGAAGTGAAGGCGCAAAAAGTGATGCTCAGTGAATCAATAAGCAAGGATCGAATATCCACAATTGATGGCGGAGACAGCTGTTTGCTATCTTATAGACAAGCTTATTCCATTATTGACTGAAAAAGTCAACTTGTTCACAGGCGTTCATGGAGATTTATTGGAAATCAAGAGTGAGCTTGTGTTCATTCGGGCATTCCTCAGGGACGCAGATGAGAAGGCAGGAGCTGGAGGTGATATCAATGAAGGCGTTAAAGCATGGGTAGAAGAACTTAGAGACGTCGCATTCAAAATAGAAGATGTTGTCGACGAGTATACATATCGTATGACAATACAACACCCCAAACGAAATCTATCCAGTAATTTCCGCGATAAACTAATACCGCTCCATGACATAGAGGCACAAATCCGAGGGATCAAAGCAACTGTTCGAAGCATCACAGAAAGACGTGAAAGGTATGGCTTTAATTGTTTGCAACAAGCACATACAGGCATGGCTAGAAAATGGCATGATCCAAGGAAGGCTTCTCTTTTTCTCAAGGAGACTGAAGTCATTGGTCTCGAATCTCCTATAGATGAATTGATTGGTGTTTTGAAAAGTTCATCTCCCCAACGAGTTGTGACTTCAGTGGTTGGAATGGGAGGGTTGGGCAAGACAACTCTTGCCAAACAAGTGTATAATCGCATGCAAGGACAATTTGATTGTCATGCTTGGATCACAGTGTCGGAATCATACAAGATAGAGGACATATTGAGAAATTTGATTCGGAAGTTCTGTGATGGAAATGTCGATTTTGTAACTGAAAATGCTTTTGATACGATGGATGAGGAGACGCTTACAATTCATATGAGAAAGTACTTGCAAAAGAAGAGATATCTTGTTGTTTTTGATGATGTGTGGAACAATGAATTTTGGGGTGATATAGAACATGCCCTACTTGACAATGAGAATGGTGGAAGGATTCTAATGACAACACGAAATATCGCAGTTGCAAATTCTTGCAAAAGATCATCTTTGGTCAATGCCTACATGCTGAAACATTTGCCTCCTGACAAGGCCATGGAGCTTTTTTGTAAGAAAATATTTCAATTTGAAACTGGAGGCTGTTTTCCACCGGAACTTGATAAATTGTCTTTCGACATAGTTTCTAGATGCCAAGGGCTACCTCTTGCAATTGTAGCTGCTGCTGGTCTTCTATCAACTAAAGACAAGACTGTTTATCACTGGAAAAGACTTCTTGAGAGCCTCAGTTTGGAGTTGATGAATCTTTCTTATATTGAAAGAATACTACTGCTCAGTTATAATGACTTGCCTTACAATCTCAAATGTTGCCTTTTGTACTTTGGAATGTTTCCTAAGAGCTATTCTGTTAGATGTGGAAGATTAATTCGGCAGTGGATAGCTGAAGATTTTGTAAAATTTGAGAGGGGTAAAACTTTGGAAGATGTTGCTAAGAGTTACTTGACTGAGCTAATAGATAGAAGCTTGGTTGAAATATCAAAGGTAGATGATGAAGGAAAAGCTAAAACATGTCGTGTTCATGATCTTTTGCATGATGTCATCTTTAAAAAGATGGAAGAATTAAGTTTCTGTCAAGTTTTTTCTGGAGATGAGTTGTCCAGTTTTAAAGGAGTGACTCGACGCCTATCAATCATTGGCAGCTCAGACAATAATTTGGCAACTATTGATGTTTCCCGTGTCCGTTGGTTTTCTATGTTCAATAAAGATCAAACGTTGAATTCTATTGTGAGTAAGATTGCAGCGGGTTCCAAGCTCCTAAAAGTACTTGACTTTGAAGATAATCAACTTTTAGATCATCTTCCTGAAGACATTGGGAACTTACTCCATTTGAGATACTTAAGCGTGCGTGGCACAATGGTAAAATTTCTCCCCAAGTCCATAGGAAAATTGGTGAACTTAGAGACTTTGGATTTAGAGCAATCATTAGTCTATGAAATTCCTATTGAGATCAATAGACTTCTCAATTTAAGACATCTTTTAGGGGGGAGAAGAGGAATAAGAGTAAAGGGAATCGAGGGCTTAAAACACTTGCAAAAAATATGTTTCATTGAGGCTAACAATACAGAGTTTGACATACTTAAAGAGCTCGGGACATTGACGCAGTTGAGAACATTATGTATCATCAATTTGAGAAGTGAAGACGGAATAAGTCTATGCATATGTGTTGAGAACATGAAATTCCTAGAGTCTCTCCATGTGTCTTCGACAAGTGAAAATGACATACTTGATTTGGAGTCAATGGCCTGTCCCCCTGAATATCTTAGGCGTCTCTATTTACGAGGGCCCTTGAGAAAGTTGCCAGAGTGGATGGAAAAGCTTACAAATCTAGCTAAGATAGCAATTCGGGGCTCAAAATTGGGAGACAACCCACTGAAAGTCCTTGGTGTTCTTTCCGAACTAGTGGAACTTGAGATTGCTGATGACGCATTTGTTGGTGATCAGTTACGCTTCGAAGAAGGTCGCTTCCTAAAATTGAAGTCGCTCCAACTTTGTAATTTGAAAGGGTTGCGTTCATTGATAATAGGGGAAGGAGCACTGCATGTTCTTGAGAAGCTTTACTTGCTTGCACCAAACTTGAAGGAGGTGCCATTTGGTATCCGCCATTTGAGAAATCTTAAACTGCTCAGCTTTCTGGACTTGCCAAATGAATTAATGGAAAGTATGGATCCAAATGGAGGACAAAATTATCATATCGTTCAGCATGTGCCCGCTGTTTTTTCCTTCCATAAGCATGGTCTGTGCAAATTTGGTTGGAAGCAGTGTTGAGGTAATTCCTGAATTCTGAATCTTCGAAATTTTTTCTCACTTCCTAGCTCCTAAATTTGTCTCTAAACAATCTACTGGACTCTGTCCCCTAATCTTTTGCCTCTTAAATTTTTCTGTTAGGATTTTTCCCCGAACTACATGGAAGAGATGTGTATACTCAAGCCAGAACAGAACATCAAAGGATCTCCAGTTACCCAAAAGTATGAAATAAACAAAACGTCTGCGATGATAAGTATATGTAGCTCTTATAGACATACAAGTACTGATTGCTTTTGATTGTTTGTTTAACTCTTTGAAGCCTTGGACCATGCACTTTTTGTCTCACGTTCAGGTTTTTCCTACGGGTTTTACTGAACAAGGCTTTATCTTGACAAGGCATATTTTCTTTTTGGAAAGACTTGTAGAACAATATCTAAGACTCACAATGCCCTAGGTGTCATGTTTTGGTGAACTCTCTTTAAGGTGGTCTTCTTTTGTCGTCTAGAATATCTTATAATTTCTGTGTTGTTTGTATTTGTATTTTTATTTTTTTGTTTTAATGTTGATTTATATATGTTGGTGATGCTTGTATGAATAGGTTTTCTTGTTTTGTGCTTGCATTAAGGAACTACATTTAATGTTCATTGCAGTGATTTTAAGAATATAAAATGTCTATTAAATCGCAAAGAGAGATCCGAAAGCATGAACAAGGCTGACCCGTACTCGTTAAATTTTTGTTCTTTAAGGATCTATAAGTTAACGAGTCCTTTTTCATATTCCACGCCAGTTTACAAAGAAAAACTGAGGTGAAAGCAGATAAGGGACGAATACCAAACCCCCCCCCTTTGGCTTTAGGAAGGCAATACTTACGTCAGTTTTTCCTTTCCCAGTCCACAAAAAATTCCTCGTTGGCGCTCAAATCAACAAGACGAGTCTTTGACCATTTATAAACCACGAAGCTGTGATTAACAGCATGTTAACACAATTAATAAGGATGGCTCTGTCTGCCACGGAGGAGAACGACTTTTTCAGGTGGAAAACTTTGCAATAATTTTGTCTGTCGGACGTTGAAGCCATCTTTTACGTGGGGTACCTTTAAATAAAGGAATTGCCAAGTAAGGAAACACTACTAAAAATTATTTATTTCACGACGGTTTAAATCCATCGTAGAAATAGTACTAAAAATCATCATAAAATCTAACATCATGGTAGCAGCAAGAGTTTTTACGATGGTTTTTAATGTCATGGAATGAGGGTTTTTTTGGCAACATAACCTGAAAGCTACCACAACGGTTTTTTTTAACCATAATTAACAAATTCTACGACAGTTTATAATAAAAACCGTGACGGAAATTTTTTTTTATGACCTTTCATGACTTTTTTTTAAACCGTCGTGTTGTCGTCCTCTTCCACTATGGTTTTTCCATTTAACTGTTATGGAAAATTGGTCAAAAAATATAGCTCAAATTTTTTGTTTTCTACAAAATGGTTAGTCCGATGTATTATCCATCAATATAAGGCCATAATTGTAAAATCATATATTTACAGTGAACTAAATAATTTTTAAAACAAAAAGTTTCTAGTCTACTAACCATACCTAAGATACATATTTAAAAAAATTATCCACTCAACTCAAATCTCATCTAAATCATCACTTGTATAAAATTCTTTTTTGAAAGCACGGATATACCACCCCGCTTGGTCATCTTGTCGGATCGACTTCCGCTTCAAATTTCTAATCATTGAAGGCCCTAATGATTTATCAAAACAAAAAAGAATTAAGCACAATGATGTAATTTATATCAAAGTATATTTTACAATAAAAAATCACATCTATATGTTAGTAACATCTACAAAATCTTAATGTAGTACGCATCCAAGAGGATCAAACCAATATACTTGGTCCTTTCATGGTGCAATAAATGTCAATCTAATATTCTCCAATATTGTATGGCATGAAGTATGATTTCTCTCTTTTTGCTTAATGTAAAAGGGCAACAAAGGCAGTGGCGTTCTCCCTAACATCATCATCTCTGCCCCTTACAATACTTAAGATAACTGTCAGAGTTTAAAAGTAACAGGAATTTTTATATTGTCTAATGGGTTCAGCTCTACAACAATAGCTCTCTCTCACAGTCTTAAAATCACTCTTACTAATATAAAACTCTAAATATTAATATATATTTTTTAGAAACAAAATAAAAATTCAAACTAAAAAAAAAATACGGCAATGAAATTTGGTAAACCCCCATTTTTTTTCCTTGCCTCCAAAACCCCCAGGGGAGCTCTTATATGAAGGCTTTTAAAGCCTCTTTTTTATTGTTTTTCTTTCTTGCTAACAGAAGCAAGCTGGTGCGTATAAACTCAAACAAAATTTAATATATTATGTTCAGCATTTTTATTTGTTTGAAACTCAGTTCTATTTGTGATATGTTTTTTAGAACTTATGTTTTATTAAATGTAATATGTATTTTAGATTTTTTGTTTCTTGAACTTATGTTCTTTTGAACTTGCATTATATGTGTGAGTTTGTGTTTGTTAAATATTTCTTTTTGTAAACTTAGTTTCCTACAGATGGTTGGTTAACCGAATGCCTTAAGCCTTCCATCGGGCTAACCGAGGAGAAAAAATTAAATCCAGTAAGTCGTAAAAAAAATGTATGTAGTTCCTAGGATATTTCTCTGAGCATTATTAATTGTTTCAAACTTTTTATTAGTAATTATTAAGTTTATGTTAAAAACAACGTTTCCTGTGGCACTCGTAAGGGGGCATTACATCTGGAGCGTTTAATACACAAGCATGAGCTAAAAATGTGGTTGAGATCAAGTCAATGAGGGAAGAAGTAAACCAACATGTTTAGCCCGTCGGATCCGTCAGAGTACTTGTAATGACCCGAAAAAATTTAAATGTTAATAGCTATGATTAATTGAGGGTTTTTCCCTCATGACTTAGCTAAGTACTTAAGAAAGTATAAGTTTAGCATTTATTAACGCGCTTATTTAAAGGTCTTAATAGCTGTAAGACCTTAGAAAAAAAAATTAATGTTGTGAATGCACAAAATTATGTGCTTTATTTATGAAACATGTAATAATGTAATGTTATGATAGTACATTAAAATAATTAAAAATAATTATTTAATGTGC
>CAMOHE010046381.1:1068-15142 GCA_946598075.1 Artocarpus hirsutus | reverse complement strand
TTGATAGCAAGAATCCATTTAAGAAAAAAAAAAAATTTATCCTGAAATTTTGTACTTTATTAATAAGTATGTTTAAGTTTAAGACCAAGTTAAGTTAAGTGACGGTCACGTATGGGAGGGTCGTCACAGTACTCACATCAAATGGTTGTTGAAACGAGCACACGTGGAAACAACTAGGAATTTGACACCCCAGGGAACACGCGAATGGTTGAGATTAGTTTGGCAACACAATCCAACGGTTCTTATGCTATCACATAGCATTATTTTTAATTTTTAATTTCTTTTTGATTTCGTGTGCATTTGAGGTCTATTTTTACCACTTTTTGTGTTATTTTGTTCCATTTTTCTTCGGATTTTAAATTTAAAATAAAATAAACAAACTAAAATTAATTATTTTTCAAACAAAATATTTAAAATAATTTTAAAAATATTTATTTTACAATAAAACACACTAAAAATAAATAAAAATTTCCAAAATTAACAAAACCTTAACAAATATATTATTTAAGACTAAAAAATATTTTTAGAAATTATAAAAAATATAATAGAACATATTTACATACTTAGGGGTATTTAAGTTCCTTATCTATTAGTAAATACTGAATTTGCATTGATATGCTATTTAATAACTTTTGAAAATTTTTGGTCTATTTACTTTAATTGCAATAAGATTTTGGCCTAATTCTTCTTTCTCCCCAAAACAAAACACAACATCATAATGCTTCTAAAATAAAACTATATACATATATATACATATATATGTTAGAAAATAAATTGAAAAGCCAAAAGCGCCAGAAATTGAAAAACTTATACCTTACTAGGAACTACAAATATGCCTCGTTAGAGACTTATAGGTCAAAATTAGAAGAAAGAAGGAAAGATGCTAAAATAAAACCAAAATAAAAAATAATAGCATAAGTTTTGAAAATTTTAATAAATATGCCACTTAAGTGTAAATAAGGATTTACCAATTAGGTAAATGACAAATTATCCTTGTTTATGTACCCTTTTTTTAAGCAAATGATAATCCCAAAAACACCAAAACAAGCCATAAAATTTGATCATATTTTTTGTCAAAAGTGGTCCCCCGAAGCGTCCCTAACACATCTCCAAGAACCTCTATTACTATACTTTTAATTGCATTCTAGGGCATGCTAGACTCTAGCTCTTTTTTTTAGCCAAATATATAGCTAAACAATGGCCCAGTGACACTCCTTAGCACCTAGAGATAACAAGTTCAATCTAGTCAACCTAACACACTCTAATACTACAGTTAGAAATTTGAAAAAGAAATTTGATTAGCTTAAAAAGTAGATTTTATCTTCAAATTACATTCAGCAAGAGAAAAAGCCAACAACCATGAACTACTAGAAGTACAGGTAGCAATTTGGGTCATGTTAAACCAAATTTTCTTATTGGGTTTGAGTCAACCCACGTATTACCCGTTTGGTAAAAATATCACTTAGATCTATATTCTCACAACTACTATACATAATACAAGTGCTACTTTACTTAATCCACTAATCTAAACCTTAGTTTGTGAATTTAGATCATAGATATTATATTTTTCATTTTAAGTAAAGTAAAATTGTTACGTTATTGTTTAAAATATATTTATCTACATATATGCATATATTTTATATTTTCTTTATTAAAAATTCAATAAATCGAATCAATTTTATGTTAACTAAGTCATCTATTTTGGTCGAGTTTATGAGATTGTCATGTAGTTTAGACATAGATATCATATTTTTTTTATTTTATTTCAATTAAATTTGTTAAAATTATTTTTTAAAAATTATTTGTCTATATTTTTTTTATCAAAAATCTAATAAATTAAATCAATTTTATGTTGCTTGTATCATCAGTTTGGGTCGAGTTTATGAGATCATTGTGTTGTAACTGTATTTTTTTTTTATTTTGGATTAATTTTACAAATGGTCCATGCAGTTTACCTTCAGTCCTAGTTTAGTCTCTAATGTTTAAAAAAGTTTCATTTTGTTCCCTAATTTATGATTTTGTTTTAGTTTCAGTCCTTTTGTTAGTTAGCCATTAAATATTTAATGAAAAATCTTTAAAATGTCCCATTTTAGTTACTACTCTATTACTTTATTTCGCTTTTGGTCCCTCTGTTATAACTAAGAATTATTAGGGACTAAAATTTAAAAAATTTAAAGTGAAAAGCTAATAGGTTGTTTAACATGGTGGTTCAAACTGTAAATACCGTAACATGTGAGAGTTTTATACTACAGCAATTTTATTGCTTTTACTAGAGCGTGTGAGAGCTTTATACTATTCCTAACTGAAAGTTGGTTAGAACTAATTAATAACAAATAGACTATAAATATAACAATTATGATGAATGTAATTAAATTTTTTTATCATATTGTTAGTAAAATGAATTTTAATTTAAAAAAATAAGTTAAACTTTTAATGTCAGTATATAAGTATTGGATAATCACGTATCTTAATTAATAAGTTTTGCATTATGATTTTTATATATATATATTTATATACTGTAATAATTATTTTAAACATTATAGTTACTATATATACACGTGCATATATAATATACTATCATTAAATTTTTTTTTACATTTTTTTAAAAAAATTAAGCTAATCTAAATAACAATATGATAAATTGTTAAATATAAGTATTTTATTTATGTGAATCAAAATTAATTGTATTTAGTTTCCCACTATAGTTTTTTTTTTTAATTTTGATTCCTAATAATAACTTGTTATTGGAAGGATAAAAAATAAAATAAAGTAATAAATTAAAGACTAAAGTGAAAGAAAGTAAGAGATTACGAACCAAAGTATGATGTTTTTAAAAAAGTCTGTTAAATATTTAACACTTAATTAATAAAAGGATCAAAACTGAAACAAAATAAAAAATTAAAGATTAAAATAAAACTTTTTAAATGAAAACTAAAATAGGACTAAGCTAATTAAACGACCATTCATAAAATCAACCACCCTCTTATTATTATTATTATTATTTTGTCAAATATTGCGTGGCAACTTGTTAGCCCTAAAGAGTTCGGTTTTAAGAGACGCGGTAGACGCGGTAGAAGCCCCTTTCTCCATTTGTTCCCGTTTCTAAAATTAGAAAACGCCAAAATCCTTATTTTCATTGTGGTATTTTACAGTTATAATAATTGTACCCTTCAAACAAAACAAGAAAAAGGCAACTAAATCAGCTACCCTAAAGGAAAAAACCACTATTGACCGCCATTGAAATCGCAAAAATCTCTGAAACCCCACCGCTCAATCTCCAACCTCTCTAATGCCTCCAGACCACCGCCAGAACCACCACCACGACCACCACCATGCGGTTCATCAAGAACCTCCAAAACCGAACCAGAGGTTCCTCTCCCTAGTCCTTAAAGCGCTAATCATGACCTTCATAACCTCCCTCTTCTTCCTCTTCCTCGGCGTCGCCGCCATCCTCTTCGCCTTCTTCCTCGCATGTGGCGCCCTCCACCGCCGCCGCCACCACCACCACCATCGCCGCCGCCGTAGCTCCTCTTCCTTCTCGCATCGCGACCTCCGGAGGCTTCCGCAGTTCCGATTCGCCTCGGGAACAACGCAGACCGACTGCGTCGTCTGTTTGGACGCGTTGAGAGAAGGCCAATGGTGCAGAAGGCTCGGCGCGTGCGGCCACGTCTTTCACCGCCGGTGCTTGGACGCGTGGCTGGTGAAGGTCCCGGCGTGCCCGATTTGTCGTACACGTGTGCGGTTGGATTTTGGAGATGGGGCTTCGTCCTCGTCGTCGTCTTCGTCGGGAGATTTTGAGGAAGAGGCTAAAAGGTGGTGGGGCTTCGATTCGAACAACGGATTTCAGGGTTTGGTAGGCATGTAATTTTATTTAAGTTTTGGCCTTTGAGATCATTGTGTATTATTTGTGACTTTGGTCTTTTTTTCTCTGAATGTATAGTAGTTTCATGTTTCAATAAGATTGCAATCTTTTCGTTATGTGCTTTCTTTATAATGATGATCTCTTTTCTATTTTTTTGGAAATTAATTGATGAGAGAGAAGCAGGTTTTAGGTTTAAGATTGCTGATAGCTACAAAGTAGTATGCTTTATAAGTTTATGTTGCTTAGTTGAAGGAAAATGAGTTTTCAGTTTGGATGAGTAACAGAAGGTATGTCTTAACACTTTTGAGTTTCATGGCCACAAAATTAAGAAAAGGGAATGTTCTTGTTTTTGCTTGTTGTCCATTCTTTTTGGATTCTATCAAAAAGATTTCTAATGAAGATAAGGATATGGAAGTTGTAAATCTTAGGGAGTAAATTGTTATAGGCAACTCGATAATGAACATGCAAAAAAAAAAAAAAAAGCCAGAGTTTAGGTTGTGTGTGTGTTTCTAGAAGCGGAAATTCTTGGTCATTTGTACTAATTAGAGAAGCTATACTATCTTTGAGAGATTTTCTCCTGAAACATTCTCCAACAAGAAGAAAAAAGTCGATTATTTTGCTGGAAGCCATAGCAGTTAAACAGAGCAGAATCAGAGTTCACGAAATCAAATAATGAAAATGGTGGATTAGAAGTTATGAAGCAGGGGAGAGGCGTAGGGGGAAGACTGTTTTAGGAGTTGATGAAGAGTTCTAGTGCTACTAAAGGTAGTCTTTTTTAAAGCCTAATTTGTAATGGAGGGTGCTCCCTAAACCAAAGGTGTCTGGAGTTGTCGGGATAATGGTCTTTGGCTCGGAAAGATCGGAAAGATGAGAAAGAAATTGGAACCGTTAGCTTGCCTTATTCAAAAGCTCTCAATCCTACCTCAGATCAAGTTAATGAACATAGTGACTTACCAATAAGTTTTTCCTTAGCAAACCCCTCTTCACACCTATGAACTATTTTCAATACTTAGTTCTGGGTTTCCATTTTTTTTTCCCTGCCCGGCTATAGCAACGTGTGTTGCTTATACATCTTTACTCGTGCAGAAGTTCACAGGGGTGCATGATCTGCTTCAACTAAATAACCCTATTTTTTTGGACCAGAAGTGTACCATCTCGTATTTACGAGACTCTAATGAATGTGTTCTTTATATGTTACTATTTTTTTTTTTCCTTCTCTTATTCCTCTTTGATAAACACAAACTGAATACTTTTCCCTTTAGGGAGCTTGGGGTGATGATATGTTTAGTTTCCTGGCAGCTAACGTGTGTAGTGCATTTTGGAATATTGGAGGTTTTTGTGTAGTTGAAAAGACCGGGGGAATGACTCGGAAAGTTCTTTCTGAAGATGCTAGGGGACTAATAGCATATTCTTTATTCATACTTATCCTTATCTATGTGAATACTGAAGATGCCATTTCTTTATTTACGTGTTGCTTTATAAATATATTTTTGTTGAGGAAGTCCTATAAATTGTAACATTATTTTATGATGATCCTATTTACATGTCTAAAAGCTAATTTTATCACCAATTTCATCCAATTTCATTGGGGTTTTGTTTTGATTGACTCATTACTTGGTTTTGGTTGAGTTTCACAAATGTCATGGTTTTTGAAGTGATCAACATCCCGACTTCTCTAGAAGGCAATAAAGGTCTCCTTGGCCTAGCCTTAAAAATTTGCAGTTTGACTGGGACATGAGGAACCATTGACACATATACCCTAGTTATTTTTATCTCACAGGATTCTGGTTTTTAAGGCAATAAGGTTGTGTTGGATCTTTATTACTAAATGCTTAGATGACTTGGTCACAACATTGTGTTCCATTCTGAGCAAAACAGTAGGTGGTTAATAAATTTCCTGTTTGGGTTAATGAACAACTCTTTATTTATTAATTATTATTATTATTATTATTATTACTACTACTAATTTATTTTCATTCAAGCAAAAGCAAAACTATGTGCGTGGGACTTCCTAGAACTGTAGTACCCAACCGTCTTAGATCCGCCGTCATTGTGTGAGCATGGATGTGAAAGATTTAGCCATCCTTCGCTAATTTTTTGTCTGGGTAGCCTGCCCACCTCTAATTTAGCAGCGCGTATGATGTTTGTTAGGTTATTGCAGTTTTTTCATTTAAACTTTTAGGGGTTTTAACAGTTCCATCTCTAAGATTTAGTCAAAATTATTTTTTTATCTAGTCAACATTATTTTTTTCCTGACGACGGCTTGCATTGCATTTGCAAGTGGACTGACAATTTCCTTTATATTGAAACTGGTATTTACTTGTAACCAGTGTCTTAGTTAGTTTATGATCACATGTTATGTGTAGTGGTGGTTAATATGATGTGAATATCGTTCAAGGCTATCGTTTATGTGCTGCTGGCTTTGAGTCATTTATCTTGAAGGCTCAAATTAGCTGCTAGCCATGGCTTGATCTGCAGTCTTCTCATATGAATTAGAACACAGATGGGAATAAACAGCAAGCCAAAAAGAAAAAGAGAAGAAAGGAAAAATATTAGATTTTTGAAACTTTTTGAAGTACATAGCAGGTATTAAAAATAAGGAGAATGAGAGAATTAGCTTATTATTAATTAGGAATAAAAATAAACAGAAAAATAAATTGACCAAAATATAATAGTGTTTAGAAAATGGTCAACTTAGATTAAAACAAAATTAATTTTTGTATAAGATGACCTAGAGAAACACAAAATAACAATAAGATAACAAAAAAAAAAAAAAAAACAAAAAAAACAAAAATGAAAAAAAAGAGAAGATGAAAAAGAAGAAAAGGAGGTTAAATTGAAAATAGTATTTTAAAAAAGTACAAGATCTTAAAAATGTTATTTATTTTAATATTTTTAAAAGTGTGTTATTTGCTACATTAATAATTGAAACTATGTTATTTGGTGCAATTTTCTTTAAAAATATTTGTAGCAAATAGTAGATTTGCTATGTAAATAATATTTACTACATCAAGCCAAAAAAGAAAGGAAAATAAGGGAAATAACGGCCCCGTTTGCTTTTGTTCTTAAAATTTTTGAAAATCTTTTCGCATGCTTTTTGTGGCAAAAATTTTTAAAAACACTATTAACATAATTCTAAAAAAAATTTTATTTTTAAAAACAAAAACATTTTTATTAATTTTGAAAACAATAACAAATGACTAAAACATGTTTTTAAAACTTTTTGAACTAAATGGCAGGTTTTGAAAATATTTAAATAGCAATTTGCTTGGTAAATAATATTTATTGCATAAATAAAAATTATTTATATTGCAAACAATTGGGTAAGTAAATTATTTGTACCTTAAATCTATTTACTGTATAAATAAGAATTATTTGCATGGTACATAAAAAAATAAATAAATTATTTATACCATAAAATTAATATTTATTATAAATATTTTTAAAACCTGTTATTTATAACAAAAAGTTTTAGAAGAGTGAAAATGTAATATTTACTATAATTTAAAATAATAATAATAAAAAAAAAGATTGTGCCCACTTTAGGTGGAGGATTGAAGATATTTTTTTGTACGAAGGATAAACAGGACGATTATGAAGGTAGTTAGGAGAGGAAATGAAACTTATTTGATAGGATTTATTTTTAGAAGGAAAGAAAACAAGATTAATTGGGGTTATTTTCATTCACTTTTCCGAATTCCTACTTTATTGTCAGACATTTATTTCCTCCTGTTCTCCAAATTTTATTTGGTACCATTCATTCCCCATAAGTTTTAAAATGTCTGCAAAAAGATTTCATTTTGCGATGATCTCTCTATTTCTTAGAGAAAAATTACCTCAAAATTTATTGACGGAGTTTTTATTTATTTATTTATTTTGAAAGTTTATGAGAGGCAATCATGCGTTTTAAAGTTGTTTAAAAATGGAGATACAAGTCTTTGAATTTATAAATGTGTGATATTTTGGTATTCGATATAATATTAGACAAAAATCTAATTGAATTAAATTTACTTGCAATGGTGGTCTAGTTCTTCCATCCCATTAAAATTCATACATCATGTTTCCAGCTTCTTGCACATTACCCCTATAATGCATAAAAGAATGAAGAAGAAGAAGAAGAAGAAGAGAAAAAGGACACTCAAGGGATCTCATTAGAAGAGAAAAAGGACACTCAAGGGATCTCATTTTGTGATGGGAACTACCAATGCAATGGTCATTATTTGATGATGGGAGGAACATTATGCACAACCAAGGAAGATCTTTCGAGAAAAGAAATTACACTTACTTCCATTTTTTAGATAAATAAAAGGTTGATTTTGCATTTAATAAAAATAAAAAATTACATATTATGCTACACTTTTACAACAACATTTTTTAATGCCACAAAAAGTTAATCCCATAATTTTTTTCTCTCTTTTTCCTTTCTCTCTCTCTATTTGTTTCTTCTGATTTCCCACTTTTCTCTCTCTCTTTCTCTGTCTCTGCTTTGATTTCTCTACTTTGAGAGCTTCTCCGTACTGCGCCCCTCTAACAAGCCTTTGGAAGGCAAGACCGAGATCCCTGATCGAGATCCTTGACCGGATCTTCTCTCTCTCGACGCATATATGAAGTTATTAAACCTTTGTGGGGGTAAAATTAAAAAGTTGAAATTTTTTGACGGTCACATTTTAGTTTAGAAAATGTGACGGCTGCCCTCACTCTGCCGTCTGTAGCTCCACCAGTACAGGAAATGATCTTGAGTGGCCTAATTGATCAACACAATAGGTTCTAATTGCTCTCCATCACACTTTGACACATATGCATATGTCAAAGAATCGAAAATCTTTATAGAAAAAGGTGCACGATCTAGATGGCACAAGTCTTCCATGCCCATTTCAGTAGCCCGTAGACTCTTTTGGTTCATTTTGCAGTTCATACATATTATACCATCAATCCATAAAATTGAAACGTACATAAATAATTTTTCTTGTAATAAATTTTAATTAACTTGCATTCCCGTTTATCAATTTCAAGGTTAGGATGATACATCGTCACTTTCGTTTTAGTAATGAATAATATGGAGTCACGTTAGGAGTGCACTTTACTAATACAATAGAAAGGGGCTTTTGCCATCTATTTTTGTTTTGCCCGAGCTCTTCCTGAGTTTCCCTTCTAGTGAACGGAGAAAGCTTATTCCTCACTCGTATACGCCTAATCGAGTAGTACGCCACTCGGCGATCATCCTACAACTGGTCTTGCCTATAGTTATAGTTTGTTTCGAATACATTGATCGATTTGTTAATAAGTCTTATCAATGTTGCTTGCTATTTTTAGGATACATTGAATATATAACTACTCTAGAGTTGTGCCTTCTCTTTATGATAAGTAGACAATAGCCTGAAACTGTCAATGTAAACAATTAAGATCGTATATATAATGAATAAATTATACTAAAGGCATAAATCTTGTAATAATAGCCTAAATATAAAAGATCCGCAATTAAGAAAATAAAGTTAGATGCTTTATTTATGATAAGATTGTTATGCCATTTACATCCTTAACGAGCGATGACTTGTCTTGATAATTGGAGTGGGACTCCAATAGTAGAGACATTGGTGTATCATCATTGGTGATGATATATTGGATCGGGCCTAAATTTGAATTGATTTGATTGAGAATTCTATTTTGAATAAATCAATTTATTTTAGAAAATCATATGTGTTACTTCTTAATCTTGAGTGAATCAATGCATCCGTATTCTAGATTTGTGTCTTTTAGTCCGTATTCCTAATTATATGAAGATAAGCATGTCAGTATGTTGAAGACATGATTTTTGATTGATGTAGACTTATTATTCATAGATATGTAATTCATGGCTCTTTTGTAGATTTAATTATATTCTCTTATAGGATTTATCTTGTAATTGGAAACTGGAATGCTCAACAATTTAGATACAAATGCGTAAACGGATGCTATACTATTCGTATTTATTATAAATCATAAGTATTCCTATGGTGAGGTAATGAAAAAAAAGATAAATATAATCAATAAGGTAAAATAGAATTTTTTCCTTAAGCCGATTATAAATATCCTATAGAGATGTTACATATTATGATATATAATGGATGGCTAACTTATTGAGGTTTAGTAATTTATATCTAGTTCAAGAATGCAGCTCTGAGCTTTTAGTGGAATAGCTTTAGAGTTGATAATTATAAAATATATGTGTCGGAGACATATCATTTTATAATTATACGAGCTTGAGCTATATATGTCTATTAGTCTATCAGTTTCCCTATGCTAGCTCACATATTTTCCTAAAATGATATGACGTGTTTTTCCTACATATTAGTAATTCATGTTAATTCTTAGATTAGCTAAAATTTGATTGATTGGATTTAATAATTCATGTTAATTTATTGTTTGAATTAATTCAAAATAAACATGTTAAATTATTTGAATGTATTTTGTTTGTATAGGATTATCTGCATATGACAGTTTTAATCAAATAATATCTGCATTGGGTTATTTGGATTAACAGGTTTATTCTTCAACATCCCAAAACTTGGCTCTTGATTTTCTCTTGCGGTTGGAAGGAGATGTTCTTTGAGGAGAGACTAAACGACATACAATCACCTACATTCTGATTGTGGAAAAAAAGAATATTGAAGAAGACCAGTTGGTTAAGGCTCTTCCATTTGTGATTCTCTCGAAGTAATTCCAGTGGTTTTTTGGTTTATTAAGAGTTATGAAGATCGATTAATTTATCATATATAGCATGTCCAACTTGCTTTTGGAAAAGGTTTTAATTAAAATTTTTAAAATTTCACTGTGTACTTGTTTTTAAACATTTGCCTAGTTATTAATTGCATAAAAAACTCATAGTTTGGTTTTCATTAGTTTTCTTGTTGATTAAAATTTTTTTATTCCTCAATTTTCTTTTGTTTTACTTAAGGACAAGCAAATATTTAAGTTTAAGTTTATTTAATGAGTGAATATTGTAATCACAAATCAAGTATCTCTTGAGCTCAAGTGTTTGTGAAAAACATTAAGCATTTGTGTTATTTTGATGGTTTCTATGTTATTTTGTAGGAAAACAAGACCATAGGTCATAGTGGAAATTTTCAATGCAAAAATTACAGATTAGAAGACTCTTCTAGGTGAAACAAGCTAGTATACGTGCCCATGCAGCAAGGGGTGCAGGGTCGCGCACATTAGGAGGCCCAAACAGTGTAGGCCTGGCACACGCTAGATAGCTGTAGGCCGCTTGATCTGAGAGGCCTGCGCTAGCGTATTGTCCTAGCATACACCCATAAGCACTAAGCGTGTTGCACAAGCTTGATTTGTATGCCTTGAGCGGCCATGTAGACTTGTTGCATGGCCCGTACCTCTGTCGAGTTGAGATGGTGTTTTGGAGTTAATATAGCCCCTATTTTTGATACAATAGCCATGATTTACCTTGATTGAGGCCTGCAATAGCCACTCAAAACTAAAATCCTTAAAAGAGCCAAAGAGGAGAAAAGAGGCACAACTTTCAAGGGGGATTTGGAGGCGTACTTTTCTAGGGAAAAGGACCTTGGTGGTTGATTTTCTTTGAGGATTTATTGAGGATTCTCAAAGTGTTAAACCATCTCTATTACAATTTCTTCTAGTCCCTTTCTTTATTTTAATTTTCAATTAAAATCTGTATTTGTGGGTTTGTGTTGAACATGTTTGCAACTATGATTTCTTGAGGATTTTAGTTATGTTATTGGGATTTTTGATGTCTAGCTAAACTTCTATAGCTAAGGGGTTTGATGTAGCTTAAGATTGATTATGTTTTGAATTTTTAATAGATTGATGATTAGATTTCATTTCAAATTATTAGTGTTTCTCTATACTTTACATTCTAATTTGTTTGGCCAATGAATTAGAAATTTTAGATGTGTGGATTTAGTATTGAGAAAGTGATTTTCACATATCAGGAATCAAGAAACACAACCTATAGTAATATTGATTTCGAGAGGCTAATATATCTTGGGTAATCAATAAATAAGTTTATGCTTTATGAATGCTTAATTAGTTGAGTTAATATGGATATTAATTCGGTTAATTTTGCATATTATTTTTCTTGACACTTGGGAGAGGGAGTAAAATTACATTTGAAAAATTATGGTTAATCATTTGAATGAAATCAATCAACAATCTGTTAAATTGGACAACATATTTGATTCAAGCGAAATCAGAAACCTCCTAGCCTCATTTACCATTGAATTCGCTTCAATACTTTTCTCGTACTTGCATTTTTATTTATTTTGTTTGAATTTAGTTTAGTTTTCGTTTTATTTTTTTATTCCAAAAATTTACTTGCTTGTAAAAATTTAGAGTTATTGCAATTGTAGTAATTGGTTAATTTTCAAGAAAACAATCCTCGAAGAAAATGATACTATACTCCAATTGTCTTGCTTGTGACCATGTATGCTTGCACGAAGCATAGTTGTATTGGCTCCAAGGTTTTAAATGAAATATTTTTTTTGTCTTGATGATAACAAACAATTAGTTGCTTAATTAATAATCATTTATCTTGAGTATGTAGTGCTATTTTGATAAAATATTTTAGCATATCAGGATATTTAGAAAAAATTCATCAAGACTTGAAAGCTATTAACGCGAAGACGTATTTTTATATTAAGAGCCTGAGGAATGAAAAAGGATATCAATAAGCATGAAGAATAGATTTTTTCTTTATTTTGAGCTTGTACGATGTTAGAGCATGCGTAAAATTTTTATGAAGTTGGTTACTCAAAGAATTAATTTTTCATAATTTATTTTGCAACTTTAATAAATTTAAGAATATTATTGTTATCTTAAAATTGCAAACAATATTTTAAGTCTTTCAAAAATTATTCTAAATTTTCTTATATATTGCAAATTATTTTTAAAGACTTAAGCACTGTTTTAAATTGATTTAAATTGTCTTTAAAATAATTGGTCTATAAATAACTTTTTTAAAAAATATTTTTAGCGCCCAAGCCTGCTGCCAATGTGTGGTCGATCGTGCATAGCTTTATGTAGTTGACTGCGCCTGGGCTGGTTCTGGTAGCAGTGTGGCCGATCGCACCATGTATATGGCAATTGACTGCATAGTCTAACAACTAGTTTTATAGCCGTTTCAAATGCGCATCAAACAGCCATAAATAACTTGCGTTGTGTTCTAGCCTATAGATACCTCATTTCTGAGTTTGTTGATTACCAAGAATACATAGAATCATCATTGTGTCAATCTTTAAGTGTTCTACAACCTTTCAAACGATTTTCAGCTAATCCTCGTTGCATGATTAACCATCTCCTAGATCATGCCGAAAAGACAGTTGAGATAATGGAAGAGGTCAAGTCAAGGTCTTGCTCGGCAACAGTGGATGTAGGCAAACTGCCTAACCACTATAAATAGCGTTTGCACTTCTCTTTTTTTAACTCTTTTCTTTAACACATTTATAATTGCTTAAATTATCTATAGTTGTTATTTGTGAGTTTATTGCTCGTGCGATCAATCCAGAAATTTCTAATAAATGAAAAAATTTTTAAAAACCCAATTCATCTCCCTCTTGGGTAGACACTCTTGGGCTAACAAGTTGGTCAAATAGTTGTGCATATACACTTTCATATTACGTCCTATTTATGCCTTAAACATCTTGTTTACGAGTTGTTTTTATGTAACTCCAGCATTTTTTAAACCGAGTGGCATCACTTTGTAGTAATAAAGTCGTCAGTTAGTGACAAAGGTAGTGTGCTTCTCATTATGCTCATACATAAGAATTTGGTAATAGCTCGAGTATGCATCCATGAAGCTTATGCGCTCGTGGCCTACAGTAGCATCGACCAATTGGTCAATCTATTGCAAAGGGAAACTGAATGTTGGGCAGGCATTAGTGGGGTTGTAAAATCTACACAGGTCCTCCATTTGCCATTCAGTTTCCTTACAAGAAGTGGGTTGAGGATCCATGTTAGGTAGTGAACTTTTCTAATGAACTTGTTCTTTATGTGCTTGTCCACCTCCTCCCTTAGTGCTTGGCATCACTTTCTGTTTGAGGACCGCCTCTTTTTCCTATCAGGTGGGAACTTGGGGTCTATGTTGAGTCGATGTACATGACTGAGGGGGATATGCCAGCCATATCATCATGCACTGAAATTCTATAAGGTCTGCTTCGTGATGAGTTGTTAGCTATGTCCCTATCTTCAGCGATTTACTTGGGT
>CAMOHE010046380.1:9040-135781 GCA_946598075.1 Artocarpus hirsutus | reverse complement strand
ACAATCTTAGTATACAGAAAAAGAAATTGCTATTAGTGGACTTTAATAGCATAATTAGCAGTGGAAATCTACCTAGCTACTTTTCTAATCCTCCAGATAATGCTTTCTTGAATTTTATATCATGCTGAATTTGTTAATTGCTATTCCTATTTTATTTGATTTTTCACATGATTCATGACTCCTACTTTATGTTGGCTTTTCTAATTTAATAAGGATTGTGCATGATTGCGTAATAGTGGTGGCATGCTTAACCCAACTTATAGTTTTAGTTTTTGTTAGCTTAGGTAACACCTGCTGATAATTAGGCATTATGTGTGAGTTAGGTTCTAGTCAACCCTGCTTGACATTTTATGGCATTAGGTGTTTACCAAACTGCAATGGAATGTGATAGAGAAATTTTGAAAAGAAAGTAAAAGAAAAAGAATGCGGATGATTGATTCCTATTAGTGTTTACTTGTGTGTATGAAGTGAAATTCAGAATGATCCAGTTCACTTTTTAATGTTTGCTAAACTGAAGAATGCCCTTTTACAACTAAATAATCTTGTGTGAACTTATCAAGAATATAAAAGAAAATTTTTAACGGGATCAAATACTAATGCGGTCCAAGAATTGGAATTCACTTTTCACATTCAATGTGCTATGCTAATTTCGCCAAATTATCATTCAATACATGATTGAATAAGAAAGGGAAATACTATGCCTTTCCTGTTTCTTTTCGCGCGAATCAAACACACCCTAATACTCCGATTTACTTGTTTGATTTGAAGTTTTAAAAAACCATACTCTCCTGTGCTCTTTGCAAGCTCATGGATTAGTTCCTTTTTCTTGTGCAGATGACTATATATACAAGCGGAGTCTCTGTTTTGATGCCTGGAGACAACATTCCGTCATTCATTGCTCACCCAGCACCCGTCCCTTGTCCGCCGGACCGCATTTTGTGGCCCCAACATACTTCCTTGCCAACTCTTCCCTCCAACTCCTCTGCCTCAAACCCGAACTCAAATCCACGAGCACAAAACTAAACTCAAGATGACCCTAATTTTCATCTTGGACCCTGATTGTGCATCAAGAGCTCGAGCAGAGGTTACGGAGGAATGTGCATGGCAAGCATATCTGGGCTGCATTCGACCAGTTTGCTGATTTTTTTTTCCCCGTCTGCAAGAGCTATTTGATATCTGTATATAATATTGTAGGTTATGATCAAACAAAATGCATTTTCCTTCACATCCCTGACCATGTTCTATGGCATTCAGATTTTCCAAAACATGACTTTGGATTTGCCCCATCAAATGGATCAATCTCTCTGTAAAAAAAAAAAAAAATGTAATTGGTATTAAGTATGAAGGAACTTTCAGGCATTTCTTACATACATAATCTAAATCTGCTTGGCTTTAATCTAGTGTAGTTATATAAATATCGATGTGCACAATTTTGTGGGATGGTTCGTGCGTAATATCAATAATTGAAATTAAAATAAAATAAAAACAACAACCGAATATTAATATATGGAAATTAATAAATTTTAGCCCGTAATTTGTTCTCAATTTTCAAATAAGTAGCTTCGTCTTACTCGTCATAAACTCGGGTCAACGCTGAATTTGTTACTCGTTGTTCCAAAATTGCTCTATATTGGAGAATTTTCGCCCAAAATACTGATCACGTGCCACACGTTCATGAGAGAGCAGGAAATAAAGGAAGCATTTTGGATAACTTGTGCCTTTAATTTTTAGCAATACAAGATGAGAAATATAAAGTTAGTATTTTGCAATTAGTGTTTGAATAGTATATAAATAAGTATTTTTTTATTTCAAAAGATTTTTAAATTTATTTGGTTAAATAAGTCAATTTTTTATTGACATAAAAAGTAGTGTAATTTAAAAATATAGATAGAATTTTTAATTTTATTATTATTGAATATAAAGTCAAAAATATAAATAAATTTTTTTTTTATAAGTACTAAATTTTCGACTCCTCTTAAAATTGCTTATGAAAAGCCAAAAGCATTTTTTTGGAGTTGATCTAAACATGTCAAAAATAACTTTTTGAAGTAAATAACCCGAAACAGCTATTTTAAAGCCTTCTTAAACAGGCTCTTAATTGGATGGATCATTTGAATGGACCACGATCCAGAAAAGCACTTCAGTCTGATGTCAATGTTGAAGGATCCAGGACCAATCGTCAAAGTACGCTTATGATGTACTAGTGGTCATCCAATGGGGGAATCTGGGTACTACTGATGTGGTAAAGAGAGACTTATAGACACAAAAAATTTAAAGTGAGAAGGGGGAGGAGATCTAAAAATATTTATACTCCATTTGGTAAGAGGGATGAAGAGGAGGAAGGATAGAGAGAATTAGAGAGATTAGGAATGTAAAGAAAATAGAGGAATATAAGAATTTATGTTGTTTGGTAAATAGGGAGCTAAAAAATATAGATAATAGTTATTTGGTTAATTGCTATATTGTTTATATCTACAATTTGTTAATAAAATATTTAGAATGTAAGATGGTATTTTAAAATCTAATGTTAGTAAAAAATATTGCTCAAATATTTCCATCAACAGAAGGATCCAATTTTATGGATTTGGAAAGTGACTACGTCCCTCCAACTCTTCTTTCTCTTCTCCATCACTTTTTCTCCCTCCATCTTTCCCTCCAACCATACATAATGGTAAAGAGATCATTATGTTAATTGCTATAATATAAAATTTAGGGACTAATTTGTCAAGAAAAAAGAGTTAAGGTTTAAATGTATTAAACTACATAAGAAATAGGAAGCATAAGTACCATAAATATTTTTTTTTACCGTAACGTTAACACATGTCATTTACTTTGAAGTAATTCACAGATCTCGAGCCGCACGTCGTTTGTTGTTTCTCAAAACGACACGAGGTTTCCTACCGAAGAAAAAACCGCATGAAAAGAAACGTCGTAGTCTATCATAAAGATATGCAGAAAACAAATTTCTTTTTTTGCTATTTTCATCACTTATATGTCGTTTCTTTAGATGCTAACTGGTGTTCGTTGTTTCAAAGGAGGACATGAAGTTTCCTACAAAGGGGAAGTGACATGAAATAAAAGGCGTATTCCTTCATATAGTGCATAAAACCAATTTCTTTTTCGCAATTTTGATCAATTATATGTCGTTTTCTTCGCATGCTAAATGGCGTTCGTTGGTGATGTTAAAACGACATACCATTTTTTTACAAACGATACGTAGTTATTTGGCCATTATTGAAAACGACATTTTTTTGGACTGTTAGGAGAGTGTTTGGAAACAAAGTGGGAACTTAAACACTGTAACATAGAAAAACGTTACATTGTAATAAACTTTTGCTTTTTGTTGTAGTATATAATAGCTTTACACTATAACAAGTTAGAATTTGTTCCAACTAACTTGCCAAACTAAGCTTAGACAAATTTAATGACTCTTTCTCTTTTGTTGGAAACGGAGGTAGCTTTCATTAAACAACTCAAAATGGCAGGCTTGTACAATAGAGCCGATGAATGACGACAAAGGATCAATCCAAACATAGAGAGTGTTTAAGAACGTAGTTGAACCTATAAGTTAAAACTAAAACACTTTAACATACGAGAATTTTATGCCTATAGCAAACTTTTGCTTTATACTGTAAGATATGAATGATGAATATAAAACAGTCATCATCATCTACGACAAGTTATAGTTAGTTAAAAAGCAAGTAGTAGAAATACAATAATAGATCATCGACTTACAGTTATGTATTGTAATTGTCATTTGAATGCCCTTCATTTTAGTCTCTAATATCTAGCAACAAAGCTTTTATTGGTACCAAATTATAGACCATTCCATTTGTTGGACTTTGATGAGAAAAGGGCGCAAACCTGCCCATTTCTTGGACAAAAATTAATTATTTACCTAGGCTAGGGACTAAAAACCACCCTATTTTAGAAATTGTATTAAATAGTACAATCCCTAGACGGTTAAAAAATGATAAACTTCCAATCTTCCTCAAACATTACATTTGGTCTCTTCTCTTGTCTTTTGGGCTCGATATATGAACTTTTGAACTACACAAGACATTCCATGTTTGTCCGTTGAATACGACATGACTGGATTACAAAAGAATGTTGTTTGGTTCCTAAGAAACAGTCCAAAATAACTGATATTCGCTTTCTGCATATACAAGTCATCAAGAAAAACAACCGGACAAATTGAATCCCAATTCCAACGGCTACAGAGGGGTCTTCCCACGGTTCATTCTTAAATTTGAATCGCTTCGTCCGAGAGACACACAACTTGTTTAACGATTATAGCTCATCACATCTTGACTATTCAAAAGCTGTTAGAAGTAATGCCCTCAAAACGAGAAAAAGAAGGTTAATTACATAACCAAACCTTCTGACTATACTTACTAGTTTTAATTATTTCTTTATTATTATTTTACTTTTGGAAACTACAAAAAAAAATTTTTGAATTTACAAATTTTGTTTTTATTTTATCCCTCAAAAGCTTTTTAGATAAAAAAACATAGAGATGAGATAAAAATACGCTTAATTATGCCAAATTTGTTTCCAAATATAATGTTTTGCTTTATTGAATATTTTAACACTCAAAAAGACATGAAACTTAAAGTCTTTTTTTGAAATTTAATGTTTTGTTTTATGATTTTTTATGTTTTTAAATATATAAAATATTTTCACAACTATTTCAGCATAATTATATTGTTTGACCTAATTTTTTAATTCATAGGGATGAAATTAAAATAAATTTTTTAAACTCAAAGGATACCTTGTAATTTTTAAAAATCGAGAGACAAGTTCAAAAACAGATAAAACTAGAAGATATAATTATGTAATTAACAAAAAACATTGTTGAAGTAATCTAATAGTTGCAGATAAAACAAGAGTAATGGTATAAAATTGATAACCGTAAAAGTTCATTTATAAGGTGTTTAAGAATTCGGTTCAAACTAATGGTTAAAACAAAAAACATTGTAGTAATTTAAATACTGTAAAAAAAATGTAAAAAAAAAAAAGAGATTTGAACCGTAAACTATACTTTAAAATTGGCTTCCAAACGGCTTACTAAACAGCAAGTCTAACTTATATTTACCATGAGACACTGATACCGCTGCCGCTGAAGAATAACAACCATAACATTAAAGACAAGTATTAAACATATTATTTTTATTTTTATTTTTGTTTATTTATTTTGAAAGTTTGCAGATTCATGTTTTAAATTTCTTACCAGTATTTTGGACCCTTATAATGATAGTGGAATGCAACCGTGATTTGCTCGCTGGGATTTAAATCCGGGAACTTTTTGGTCGATCTGTGATCAGCAAAGTATTGCATCAAATCCAAATTATGATTTGGTTCCTTCCTTGTGGACAGGGTACTGTGGGCCAGCATGATTCACACTGTTCACCATGCTGTCTGCTATAGCATACGGCCACAGGGTCAAAGGAGAAAAGAGAAAAATGGAATGGAGAAATAAAAATGAAATTAGTAGCATTATAAGCCGCAAGTATTTCCTTTGACTAAACTGTTTAGCATGTGATGTACATTTTCCCAAAGTATGTATGCATGAATTGTCTCAAGACTCGAAAGTCGTGAAGCAAGGAACCTTGTTGTCCCACAAAGCACCATGTAATTCACAAGGAGCGCCGACAAGGATTAAAATACTCTTACATGGAATCCTAGGGTGGTAGGGCTTTGGAGCTGTAAGATTGTTAAGGAGACAGCTAGTAAAGGACCATATATTTAAAGCAACAAAAATGTATAATTTGAAAAAAAGGGCAAAAAAAAATTTTTCAATTAAGGAAATGATTTTTTTTCATAAAAAAAAACAATTTTTTTAAATAGAAAAACAGCTCCAATTTTTTTTTAAAAGATAAAAAAAATAACTGTAGTAAAGTAAAAAACCTCACAAGATGAAAAAAAATGACGTCATTTTTATGCGCAAAAAATTTTTCTTTTTTGTGCCTAAAAAAAAAATCCTATTTGTCTAAAAAAACTTTTTCTCCGGAGTAAGAACCTAGGACCGTATCGGTGACAAATAAACGGCAAATAATTTGAAAGAAATGATATTAACGGTTTTAATAAAAGTTGCCAATTTTTGGCTAAAAAAATAAATCAGCGGCCTACACACACACGGGGCGTCTAAAGTTCGGCACCCCATTGCTAAAGAATCAAAACTTCAATTAAGTTATAACCGTTGAGACCAATCCGAGGGCTGTAAGCAAAGTAGGGGCAACAATAAGTAGCATGGAAGCAATCATTAGTCCCAGAAAACAAGGTAAGCAAAAAGATTTTTCTTTCTGCAACTTCTCTTATGATTCACGCAAAACCCAAAGGGAGTTAATTTTACCTTAATGCATCTTAAGGGAAGCAGCACACTTGTCACCACAAGACTAGTTGGAGCAAAATGATAGTGAAGCCTGATGACGTAGTGAGCTATGGATGGGCAAGAAGTGAGGTTGCACGGAAATTGCTATGGAGAACGAAGCACCTGATCAAACACTTTGGAGTCTACAACCTGCTGGGGCCCACGGAGCTTCACACTAATGGGTGATCCAACGGCTGTAAATGATTGCCCTATTTGATGACAATGCAACATTTGTCGTTCAATTTTGCCCCTTTTTGACACCCTTTGCTTCATTTTTGCTCTAGGTTTCAAATCTAAGGCAGACAATTGAAACAAAACTAATTATTTTGTAAACATAATAATTACAATATTTATAAAAATATTTATTTTACATTAACGCACTTAGAAATAGGAACAAACTTCTAAAATTCCCAACCTTCATGGTTTTACATAGATAAAATATTTAAGACTTTGAAATGTTTTTAGAAATTACTATAAATATATTAAAACATATTTGTAAATATAGAATATATTATAAAATACATTAAGATTGACAGTACTAAAATTAGCGGTTTTGTAGATTGGATACAGAACAATTATTTTACACACAAAAATAAGTTTTAAATTTGCCAAAAATATACTTAAACATAAAAATACACTAAAACACATATTTAAACATATTTTCACACGAAGACTAAAAAACAACATAAAACACAAAAATGCTTTAATTAAAGGATTTAATGACAAATAATAATAAAAATAAATGATTTTAGCTTTGAAAAATATGCATTTTTACGTATTCATCAATAGACAATGCATGCAAAACACAAGGGTGGATCCTACTATCGGCCAATCTATAGAAGTCCTTGTCGAGTTACGTGAGATCACAAGGTACACGTCCTTGGCATCGTACTTCATTAAGATAGTCTACTAGGCAACAAAGTCCGAGGATTTGTACATTGCAGCAAAGACTGAGCTGGTGAACTTAACTGATATGTTTGAACAACTATTCACCGCCATACGACTTCCACCATCTTCCACGCATCAAGGATATTTTGGCCATGAATCTACCCCACCATTCACAGGATTGCGAGATTTGGTAATGGTGAGAAATAAAGGAATTGTAAACAAGCCACAACATAGACAACATTCAACGAATGCTTCAACCAGCATGAGCAGAAGAAGGAAATGTGCTATATGCAAAGAGACATAGATACAATAAGACAATTTGCAGCCTTCGACGTAACAGAAGAACAAACACTCTGTTACATTCCACTCAAGGTTCGAGGTCCACACAACATGTCAACATTAACACGCCCACACCCAATGCCCCCGAATACATGTCGATATATGACAATGAACATATATAATAAGGGAACTAGTCAATTCATCCCCCTTTGGATGCCAACATGGGGATGTATGATGAGACCTCTTGTTAGGGCGATGAGTTTTTACTTCAACGCATGCCACAACTATAAACCTTTAATGCAAGGTTATGTGTAATTGTCATTTACTTTTCTAGCCACTATGTTATTTGTTTTGTTTTTAATAGTTGCGCTTAATGCTACTTATTTGTAATATGGACCTATCATTTATTTATACCCTTGTGTACACTGCATGTTTCAATTATAGTTACTTTTGTTCTCGTTACATTTCATAAAAATCCGACCGTTTGTCTGTTTTGTTCTCCTTACATTTCACTAAAATTGTCCAACTGTAACAAAATTTAACTTAATTTTTCCATCCGTCTGTGCTTTCGTCTAAACCAACAATGTCAACAATGTTGCTTTTTATCACTATTGCTGCAAGTGTCACGTACCCATAGACAAGCTTAGATATATAAAGATACTAATCTAACAATATCAGGTGACCCACTTGCCTCATTACATATAAACTAACTTGATCATGATTTCTATGATACACGTTTGTGTGTGCATGTGTTTTTTGCCTTTTCCAACTCCTCATTCTGCACTCTTTCTTTACTTTTACAAGCAAAACAATAAACAAAATTAATTACACTAGTAGTAAAACACAAATATGCATTCTACAATTGTCCTTTACATTTTTAACTCCTAAACTACTTTTACAAAATATCCCTTCTTTTAAAGTTTTAATAAACTTGAATACCCTAAACACGTCATCAATCGGATAGTTACTTACTTTCATAGTAACGTTACTGCCTCTTCCTAAAGTGATGTTACCATGTCGTTTTTCTTCTCATCCATGATCATTTTTTTATTTCAAAAAATTACACAAATCATTGTACAATGACAATAAAGTCACCCTATCTAGATTACCTCATAATTAAAAAATCATTTGCAACACTTGCAACCGGTTTCTCTATGTTGGAGGCCTAGTTCAACATCCAACTTCCTGATAAAATCTTGTCAAAATATCTCTAAAAGCAACCAGGTTTGCTACAGAGAGGGAAGGTTTTCTGGAGTGACACATCACTGGAGTTTTGGTGCTTATGCTGTACTAAAATAAACGCCAATAAATATACATATATATATATATATATACATATATGGGTGTGATTTTAATTGTTATGTTTTCAATAAATACTGTTATTATTAATCGTATGGTATGAATCAAACAGTTGTAATTAATTAGGTGGTTGAAAAAAATTTATAATAATTAATAAGATTGAATTCTTATCTTACCACACCATCAATTATTATTAAACATACCTTTATTAAAAATATAACCATTAGAAACATAATTATTGAAAATAAGTCCATATATATTGCCTATCAAACTTGAAATACACAGTACAGCTAAAAAAAATTGAAATGTATTATTACTTTTACCAAAAGAATCACATGTGTGATAGCTTTTGACGACCAAATAAGTTTAAGAAAACTTTTATTACATTACCATTTTGCGTAAGACCCTTTCCTCTAGTAGGATGGAAATAGGGTTTATAATCTTTATTTTTTATTTATAAAATGATAGATTTTAAACAACGAAATTATACAGATAAGATATGTATCATAAGTAAAAAATTTTCAACTATCAAATTACATTAGAATTACTTAGACCATGTCAAATGTTAATACCATTATTATTTTATTTTGGACAGTATATAATGTTATTTTAAACATTATATGTACTATTTGCTATAAATTGAAAGCAACTTGACAAGTAGTTTTTTTTTTTTCAAATATTAAAAAAAAGAAGAAGAAAAGTTGTAAATTCATAAGTTGTAAAGGGCAATATATCAATCAAGAAGCAACTCAAAGTTGAAATTAGCATATGCCAAGTATAGAGTGTTAATTTTGAAAATAGTATATGTTATTTTAAATAATACATGTACTATTTTAAATAGTACATATACTATTTAAATATATATGTACATGTACTGTTTAAATAGCGTGGCAATTTTAAATTGAAAGCATATGCCAAGTATAGCTTGGCAATATATAATGTTATTTTAAATAGTATATGTACTATTTGCTATCAATTGAAAGCATTAGAACTTGACAAGTAGATTTTTTTTAAAATATTAGAAAACAAAAAAAGAAGAAAAGTTGTAAATTCATAAGTTGTAAAGGGCAATATATCAATCAAGAAGCAACTGAAAGTTGAAATTAGCATATGCCAAGTATAACGTGGCAATTTTTTTTTTTTTAAGAGAATGTTGCATAATAGATTGGTCTCCCAACCATCATATTTACGTATTAGAAACAGTTAGGTGCTGTTTGGTTTTTATTTTGAAAATGTTTTTCCTATTTTCAAAAACACAAAAAATGAGAATGGTCTCAAAAACGTGTTTGGTTAAAATTTTAACCCAAAATATTTCAAAAACACTCAAAAAAACCCTCCAAAATTAAAAAAAAAAAAAAAACTTGTTTTCACATTTTATTTTTCTCCCAAACTCAGACCAGGGACCCCCTTCGTCGATGAGACTACCATCTCTCCGACCACCCTTCGCCGCCATCCCTTCGACTACCCTTTGTCGGCTAGACTTCCGACCTAAGCCCTCCACCTAATGATCTCGCCGCCCTCCCTTGCAACGAAGCTCGTCGCCCCTGACCTCCGTGTCGACCGCCGTGAGACATGGTGAGAGAGAAAGTGAAGATTTGGGGTCGTCAAGGAAGGCCATTGAGAGTGGCTATGGGTCGTCGAGGAAGGCTGTTGAGGGTGGCTAGGGGCAATCCATTACTCGCACGAGAGAGAGAAAGGAGACCATTGTGGGGGGCTATTCGTCACATGAGAGAGAAAGAAAGGAGACCATCGAGGGTGGGGTTGGATCGGTCACCTATGACAGTCAGGGTGGGGCTAGGTCGGCCGTCGTCGCCGTCGGCATCCATAGCCCACCAGAGCAGTTCCTCTTGGGAACCCTTTTCTTTTATTTTTAATAATACAAATAAAAAAATTTACTAAAAATGTTTTTTTAAAAAAAAAATATTACTATGTATAACGAAACATAATTTCAAAAACAATCTCAATATATTTTTTAAAATGTTTTCATTTTTTATTTTTTTTCAAAACATAAACTAAAATAAAACACTATCAAACAAACAGGACCTTCTAATAAATTTTACTGCATTTTTTTAATGCATTACATTAACGATGATACTCTATTTCAATTATCTTACCTTAACACGATACCTGCCAATGTACGGGCTTACAAGTAACGACTAAGAAATTGGCCTTTTTCCCTTAAAAAAGGACAAGACTTATTGTACAACAATATTTTTGGTTTTACCGTAGGTTTTATTCGACCTTATATACGATCGAAAACAGTTTTGCATTAAATTTTGAACGTAACAAATGAAGCAGTCAAAATTAATAAAACGTACGGTAAAATTAAAAGGTCTGCTACTACAAATAATTTTTCCTAATACGGAATGGTAAATTGAAATGGATACCACAAATACGTAATCTTTACCATATACTAGACACTAGTCCTACAGAAGACCAATTTTGTTGGTACGGAATCGCCACAGCAAAACTTAACAAGGTCAATTAATGGCGGTAATCTCTTCCCCTGCCTTTTCCCAGACTGACCAAATCTTCCCTACAATCCCAACAAATTGACCTTTCACCCATTATCATAGATATTTACATTAACCCCCAACAAATTCCCAAAAAGGTAAAAAGTCATGATATTAGATAATTAGAAAAGTACCCAACCGGAGATTCATAAACTCCGGCGACAATTTAGACCCCCACGTTCCATTCTCCGGCGAGAACTCTTATATTCACAGAAATATGAAGCATTCCAACGACACCAAAGGGTTATCAAGCGACTCATCGGCGCCATTTTTTGCCGACCACTTCGGATCCTCCGTCACCCTCCGGTTGATCTCGACCGGAGCTCCGTTGACCCGCCCCGGAGACCCCTCCGCTCTCTTCGCCGACGGGCTCCTCCTCACGCCGAATCTCGCTCCGCCTCCCCCACCCCCGCCTTCCGCAAGCGTCATCGCCGGCGACCTCGACCTCCTAGCCGATCTGTCGATCCGGTGATTTTCCGCCGCCGTCAAACCCCTCCTCGCCACCGGCCGACCGCCAGGATCCGTTGCCTGGACCATCCTCACCGGCCCGACGGCATTCCCGCTCCTGATCCGACCCGGAGACTGGTCGCATCTCCGCGACGGCGACTTCCCGGCTATCTGCTGCTCTCTCCTAGCGGCGGCGGCGCCCAACTCCCCCGACAGCGATCGGTGCTTGGGATGTTGGGCCCTCATCGGAGAAGACCTGTAAACCCTAGCATTATTGTTCGGCCCAACCTCCTCATCGTCGTCTCTGGTGAGATTCGTCGTCGTCGAGACGCTCTCGCTGAGGCTGCAAATCTCCGACACCTCGGACACCATTTCCTCGTTGTTCTTGAGCTGATCCGAGCAGAGCTTCGTCTCTCCGTCGAGCTTGAAAATGGGGAACATCACTGGTTTTGGGCTCGGCGTAGCAGGAGTAGTAATGGTAGTAATTTTGTCTCCGTCGTCTTGTTTGGTCTCATCTGGTTCTGGGTTGCTCACAACATTGGGTACGGATTTGGGTACTTTAGGCTTGATCAGTATCCTCGGAGTCTCCGAAAGAACTTCCTTCACGGTCTCTTCCTCCACCGTCGGAGGCGGCGCTCTGCTCTCTCCGCCATCGGATCGAGAATGGGTTATGCGCTTTCTTTGTTTAGACGACCCTGAGGCTGCGGCGGCTGTGCTCGAACAGCAACCCATTTATGTTGTGTGGTTTTGCTCTTTTTTCTTGGTCTGTGTGAATTGGATCAGGAGGGCATTGTCCGGAAATAGTGTTGTTTTTGGGGGTGACCGAGATTTTTGCCGGTGAAGTACTAGATCAGTTGTAGCAGAGAAAGTGAGGAGAAGAGAAGCGTGGAAGCCATCAAAATAATGAGGTTTGGTTGGGTCGTGGAGTCAGGTGGTGGGATGGGAATGGAGTGGATTTGAAGAGTGGGAATTGAAAGGGAGGGGGGCGTCAATCGAATGCATTTATTGCGTTCTTTTTTTTTGTGTTTTGTGAGGTAGGTGGGAGTGATAGTTAAAATTGTTTTTATTTTAATATATTGTAGTAATTTTTTATTGTTATTATAATATATAAGAGTTTTATACTATTTGTAATTAAAAAAGTGATTTAAACCATTAATGTCAAACACTTTTTTTGTTTACAAATTTACGGCTATACAAAAAGCAAGTTGGTCTTTAATTTAATATATACTGATTAAATTACATATTGATTATCTCGTGTAATCCGTTAATTAATCTAATATATATAATATTTAAATTTGATATATTAATATATATATATAAATTTTTAAACTAATTTAATTTTTAAATTAATATATATGTAGGTTGTAATAATGATTTCTTATAGTTTTATTAAGTTAAAAAAAAAAAAAACACAGCTCAAATGAAGCCCAAATCTACCTCTTATTTTGCTTAAATTAATATATATAGTTTTATAAGTTTGTTTATTGTAACGCTGTAATTTTGTTTATTATCTGACTTGCCTTCGATTAGGTCATATATTAAGTTAAAAAATAAAACACAGCCCAAATGAAGCCTAAATTCACCTCCCATTTTCTTTAAATTAATATATATAGTTTTATTAATTTTGTTTACTGTAATGCTGCAATTTCATTTATTATCTGACTTGCGTTCGATTAGGTCATAGCTTGTTGCATTTAATATTAATTTTTTTATATAAGGGGAAAAATAATGTCACCTACTTTTGAGTAAGGCTAAGTGTGACTCAAACCCTCAGCCTATGATGAGGGTGAATAGACTTATAGCCAACTAAGCTACCCTCACTTAACTTGCATTTAATAAATTATATCATGTTATATTATGCCTTTTTTATTCTTAGTTTATTTAATTTATTTAAACCCAATCCATGAATCTGCGGATTCCAATCCGTAGACTTTGTTGTTTACGGATCGAATTGAATTATATTGAGACTCTCACGGATTGATTTTGAAATGAAAAAATATCAATATGATATATATATATTTGATTACAGATTGACCCCTAATCCACATATTTCAATCCGTAAACACCCCTAATAAAAGGCACGCGACACAAACAATAAGAGGAAAGGAGGTGATTTTTTTTTTTAAGGAAACAAAGAAAAAAAAGGAAAAGTATTTTTCTTATCTTCTAATATGTTCGTACGCATGGTTAGCATCTCATACGATCAACAATTTTTTAGTATCGATGAAATTGTAATCATTTTGAGACTTATGGGACTTTATTATTTGTATAGAAATTTTAAAATAATACTTTTAAACAACCTTTAAATATGTATATACTTATCGGGTATGTTAATGCAGTTAAAACTAAGAAGTTAGAATTAAAACACTGTAGTATATAAGAAATTTATATTGTAATACTTAAGACCGTTATAGAATAGAGTGTTTGAAATAGTAGTTTAAACAATCGGTTTAGACTTGAGAATAGTAACATGCGAGAGTTTTACACTATAGCTTTTTACTATAGCATATGAGAACTTTACATTGTTCACATTTTAAACTACTGGTTTGAACTACTCTTCTAAACACCCTATAAGTTGGAATGACAGTTGCAAATCTAATAAGATGTTTGGAAGAATAGTTCAAATCAATAGTTTGAATTGTAAACAGTGTGAAGCTCTCATATGCTACAGTAAAAGGCTATGATGTAAAGTTCTTATATATTATAGTTCTCAAACCTAAACTGATAGTTTAAACTACTCTCCCAAACACTCTATAAATGATATTTTAAGTTCCAATTAATAAGAGCAAGGTATGCACAGATGACATATAAAGCTTGTTGCCTATGTATTTTTCTTTTCAATTTGAGATTATCGACTGTATTTTTAGGCAAATTTAACTTTTGCTCAATTCTTGATAAATTATCCTTAGTATAAAATGCAACGTTTTGCTATATAAAAGGTGCAAAAAATTTACACAGTTAATTTTGCTTATGATTTGATATCATAAAAAAGTTGGATAATTAGAAACATATAAAACGTTTTTCTATTTTTTGATAATTTTTTGCAAATAATTTTTCATTGCAGTCAAACATAATATGTTTTTCCATTATCTTTAGAAAAACGTATATCCAAAGTCTATTTTTCTCTTATCATCAGTGTTATTGTCTTGCAATTTCTTTGACAAGAATCGAAAAACAACTTTTCACTATAATTTTTTTTTGAAACTATTACATCTGTATTAAAAATATAATTTTGATTAAATCCAATGGTCAAAAACGTGTTTGATGGAAACGAGTCCTTACTGAAGAAAAACTTCTGTTTTTTCTTTTGTTCTTCTTTCATAATTGATCTCTTGATCTGTGCTTATCAGTTCTTAGAGAAAAGGTTGAGCAGCAGCGCATGTTATGATGGGATGCACGTTACATTTCCCCTCACAGCCGCCGGGTACACGTGAATGACATGTGCGATTGGGTGCAATTCCAATCAGTGTGGAGCGCCACACCAAGGAATGCACAATACCGACCACTAACGAGAGGACAAGTGTACCACGTTAGTATTGGAGTCCCACATCCAAGAGTTTAAAGCAACTATGGCCTTCTTTTGTCGTCCAATTGGGCGTATTATTTTATTGTTCAAACGAATTGAAAACCCAACAGCACCAAAAAAAATTAAATGTAATTTTGAAAACCGATCGGCCTTTACCGTGAATTAATTAATGTGCATTTTTTAGTTACTATAATATTTATTACATCTTTATGGTAAAGAAGGTCGACTTTGTCTCACCAAAGAGTGGCGATGTTTTAAATTTAACTATTTAACGATTTGACACGATTAGGAGTAGTTTTATATCGTCTGCTATAAATTTTTAACTACTAGATCAACTCTTTAAAATTATAATTCGTCATCTAAAACACCACTTTATTAGTGACGTAAAATTATCTTCCCCATTATAAAAATTTTTAAAAACATTCAAAAAAATTTAAACGTGTTTTTTTATAGATTAATTATAAAAATTTCTCTTAAATTACAGGTTTTGTAACACTTTGTCTCTCAACTTAAAAATGCAATATATGTTCCTCCTGATATATGAATTATTAATAAAAATTGTTCTTTTGTTAGAATTTTATCAAAAAATTGACAAATGATTATAAAGTTAGAGTATTTGGTAATTCTGATCATAAAAATAATCATAAAAATTAATTATACAATAAAAATACTATTTATTGATAATTAAAATAAAAAACCATTATATCATTGGAATCGTTATTTTTTTTATATACCAAAATTTTCTTCAAAATATTATTTTTTTACACCCAAAAAAATATTTTGAAATTTTAAAAGTTATATATATTAGTGAAATGAAAAAAAAATATAACATAAATGTATTCAATATAACGAAAAAAAAACATAAAATTTTCAAAAAGAAAAAAACTCTGATAGTACTAATAAAATTTCTTGCATATATTTTTTAAAGTTTTTATTTGTATTTATACCTTTTAATACTTTTGGGTGTGAAAAAAGTTATTAAAATTTTAAAGAAAATTTTGGTATATCAAGGAAAAAGAGATCCGGATAGTAGTATGTTTTTAATTATTTTTTTAATCATCAATAAAAACTATTTTTATTATAGTTTTAACTTTTTGTAGTTTTTATAACTAAGATTATTAAAATACTCCTAATTTTAAAATATTTGTCAATTTGTATTAAAATTCTAGCAGAATGACCATTTTTGTTAGCTCATACTTTAAGAAGAACGAATATTACGTTTTAAAATTTAGAGGGCAACGTATTATAAAGGTTATAGTTAAAGGAGAGTTTTTATAACTAATCCTTTTTTTTCCAAAACAAATTAAAACTGACGAACTCCATCAATAATCAATTAGTCCTCTTCTGAATATATATGGAAGAAATTATTCTATATATTAGGTGTATCATGTCATTTTATTGACGTGGTACATTCACCTAATAAATAGTTGACATTTGTATTGGTTCGTCTATATAGACCCAAAGTAATGACCTTTCTCTCAGTGTATGTCCATTTTGGAATTAATCTATGCAGCCCTCAATTTTATGGTAATTTTTACTTTATCTTGTTATTTTTAAAAACGCTCACTTTCCAATTTTATAACGGCCAAGCTATTTATGAAACCGTTATAAAAAGGCATACACTTGGAGATTAATAGGCTTATCACAATATTTAGACTGGTGTTATTAGCATTGGGAGATTTTTTTACTATTTTATTAGTGAAAGAGTGCACGGGTGTAATGGGATTTCTGAAAATTGCATATTAAAGACACAAGAATCTGTTCCAAAGAAGCGTATACAGAATTTCTTATTTATTTATTTTCAATAACACTGATCTTTTTCTGGTGTTTTCTCTCCAAATATTATGCGAGATGTGACTAAGGTGAAGGGCAATATAAAATTTTACAGGCAAGACAGAAAACAATTTTAAAGGGGTTGATTGTAATTTTAAAAAAATAAAATATAATTTTTATAAAATTTTATATGCAAAATTATATAAAAAAAATTTTAAAAAGATAACCGTACACCCTCATCCTTACATGACGTCTTAACAGAGAGATGACACATGACAACATAACATAATACTAAATATGCGGTCTAGATTAGTCTTGTATTATTTACATAGATAGAAGGATGGTATATCTTGGGATGCTAAACGATAATGATTGCCTGAAGATGCAAGACGGCCAATGGGGCATGAAGTGTCTTAACTTGCAAGGACAGGGGAGTCGTTTTTGTGTCTAGCTTTTTTTGCAGGAATTAATGAGTTATGACCCAATAAACCGTTGCGGAGTGAATGATGTGGGTGTGGCGTTACATTGCAGGATGTGGGCAGAGCTCCACGTGGTCCATCATGATCATCAAGGAGAAGAAACTCAATTGACAAGAGGATCCACAATTTACACACACACACACAAGAGGTTTAAAATAATAATTTAAACTATTTGTTAAAGTCAAAAATTATACTACATAAAAACTTTATATTGTTTAAAATTTAAAACATTAATTTAAACTATAAACAGAGATAAACAAGATAAGGTGCTATAACCCTTTAGTTTTTTGTTCTGTTTTGTTTTGTTTTTTAATGTACTTGTTGAAGAAAAAATCAACCTCGCCCATAGCTTTTTTTTTTTTTTAATAGAGTTTAAAAAAATAACCTAACCCCTTAGCTTTTTTGTTTAAAAAAAAAAAGTTGGAATTTCAACATGAAGTTTCACGTGAAAAATTCAACTATTTAAAATTCTAAAAGGAAAGGAAAATAAAATAAAAATAAGACATCACCTTTACAACTTGGAAAAGTCATAGTCAAATGAACAAAATAAAAAAGTAAACAAATCTATTTTGCAAAGAAAAGCTTATAAAGAGCAAACAAGTCATGGCCAAATACAAGAAAACTAACCAAAAAAAAAAAAAAATGGTGCATGGTTCCTATTTTGCAAAGAAAAACTTATAAATTATCGTTTATTTTTTTGATTTCGTAGCAGAATGAACAAAATAAAAGAGCAAATAAATCTAATTGATGATTTTCAACCTTATCAATATTAAATGACTTATAAAAATACATTTTAAACTAACATGCACTACTTGTTATCAAATACCTCCAAACTTAGCATTTTGCTTGAGGACAAGCAAAAGAAAGAAAAAAACATAGAATTTTTTAAATTGAGCTTCAAATTTGGGCTTGTTGTCTGCAGCATGTTCATGTGCATTTCTTTTTTTTAATAACTGCTCTTCTCCATGTAATCTTTTGTGTGTTTGTTTGTTTGTTGGCATGTGTTACAAAAAAAAAAAAAAAAAAAAAAAAACAAAAGCAAAAACAAAAAAGTGTTATGTGTTTTTTGGCATCTATTATTAAAACTCTTAGATACATTGATTTCAGTGTCGAGATAACTAATATTACAAAATAAGTAGTACTCTCGAAATGCATCATGTTTAAGGTCCGATCTTTTATTTATCGATGCATCTGTATCTTCCATGTTTTATTATTAAGATAGCGGATTATACAGAGTACTTCATACTCTCAAAACGTATCTACATCATGTCTATGACATATTTTGATCCTTAGTCGTGTCAACAGTCAAAGCCCCTTGGACACACAGTGATTTGTGACTCAAAAGCCCAGTTAATGAAAAGTCAGCTGATTCCATCCAGGCAGCAGCATCCAATTTGCGAGACAATAGCTACATACCTCGTTTCATCCTTCTTTTGTTTTATTTTAATTATATGTTTGTTTTCAATTAGGGAATGTTAAGGTATTTGTTAAATCTGTTGTTTTAATTATATGTTTTGTTTCAATTCTAAAAAATTGAAGTACTAATTTATGTTGCAAGGTGCGGTAGATCTGGAAAACAACAATATATACGTGTTAGTATAATTTTGATTACAAAAATTGGCCCCTACTAATAAATCCTGGCTCTGTCACTGGTTTGAACAATTATTCCAAACACCTTAATACACACATATATACATGGGTATTATATATAGGCTATGTGGCAATGTAGAATAATTTGCTTCTATATTTTGTGGGAAAAACACACTATATAGCAAACGTTTTAAGGCTACATAAACACTATATAGCAAACGTTTTTTTAGCTACAACTTGTAGTTCAAACTAAATTTATCAGATGACATAATAATACATAGGTGCTGCTGGTTTCATCTGGATGGACATCTATTCACGTAACATGACGTAAAAGAAAAAATATAAGATGGTGTAATTAAATGTAATATTGAATATGTTATATTTTTTCAACGCCAATAGTACATTCAGTTAATATGATGTTATGTTTTTTCACTTTTACATCTTACGTTGGATTGACTGTCCATCTAGACGGACCCCACCCAATTTAATGGAGATTCTGACTTGTAAAGGGCGTGGATCTCGCTTTATGAAGCTAAATAAGTCTATTATTTGTTCAGCAGTGTAATCAGATTTTGACATATTGTAGTACTAACTTAACCAATGCCATGGGACCAAATGAAGGTAAGAAACTTAACTTGAAAAAAAAAAAAAATGACTTACGTTGTTATAAGAGAGTATTTATTACTAATTGTATATAAGTATTAGTTTAGCAATGATCCGACACTCATAGTGTTGAGCTTAATCTTCCTATCCATAATCTAAAAATAAATAATATACAAACATGATGGTTCATGCATGCACATTAACACAATAGTTCTTGCACGTCCATCTCAAAATTCTGTCCACATGAACGCGTACGGAAATTTCGAAGGCCAAAACATATCCACAACAACAATCAAGATGTCCACGTAGAGGATATCTCGGTACTTCGTACAACAATAAAACAAGAACTAAAAAAAAAAAAAAAAACGATGATGCAAAAGGAGGGATTGATATGGGTGATAGTATTAGCTTCAATGGGGAAAAACAGAAAGAGAGCTAACTAATTGCAACAAGAGCTGAACATTTTCAGGGAAAAAAATTTTGTAAGTACTATTAATTCTTGAATTATGAATATTCTGTCATTTTGGTCCCCAAATTTTTAGTTTTGATAGATTACTCATTACACTTTGATTTTTTAAACTATTTTAGTTTGTGACTCGTTATTTTTCTTAAAAAAAATCCTTATGTTCTTTTAGTTGCATAGTGACTAAAATTTTTACAGAAATAATTATATGAAATGAAAAATATTGGTTTATAAAAAATCATAATAAAGAAAATATTTTGCATTTAACGGAATTATTTATATAAAGTTTCAGCTATTTTGTGATTGAGATGCAATTATTTTTGTGTAATTTTAAAACTCCCTCGTCCACTTTAATAAAAGAGGCTAAAACGGATAAAAAAATTTTTTTTGAGAGTAAATCAAAAGTTTAGAGATGAAAGTAGCATAATGTTCATAACTTGGTGCTCATGAAAGGAAAAAGAAAGGAAAAGGAAAGAGTCGTCACATGCGTACAAATTGGCATATTGAACGTGACTAAAAGACAAAAGCCCATTTCTTGATTCAAAGGTGAGACACTGAGACGATGTGCAACATGCACATGTGAGAAAAGGGAGAAAAGTGAGAGGATGGACGTGATGTCAACAAGGACGTGGCTTCATCTGCATCAATCATTGGATATCACTTATGAGCCAGCATTTATCTCAATCGCTGGTCACCTGCCTTGAATGGGCCTGACCAGGGATGGGGTAACGAGCATGCATTGATGAAACGACTCGATCAAGCATCGTGTCAGCTTCATAAATACTACTTCTGAGGAATCGTATTCAATCCTACCGCTTCTACCAAGTCCAAAACATATCATTTTCAAAAAATATAAATATATAATTAATCATTAATGTTTTAAATTAAAATTAAACAAATAAATATTATCTAAAAATATTTTAAGTATTTTTGCTACAATAAATGGTTTGAATTAAAAGAACAAAAAAAAAAATGATAAAACAAAATAATAATAGTAAGGAAGTGGTAAACCACTTAATTACTCTTAAACATTATTTAAGAACGTTATAGAAAATTAAACTTTTAGTCACAACACATTAAATGTTGTAACTAAAAATTTTAGACGATAAGATTTAAATGAAAAGGACTGAAGTTACAGTAGCACAAGCTACTTTCATACTCATAGGTGGGGATTAAGCCCGAGTATTGTTTAATTGACGAATACAATAGCGTTGCCTAGCGATGAGGCCAAATCGAGTCGGCTAGCAGCGAACATGATTGAGTCAGCTAGCAACGGGTGAGGTTAAGCAGACTATCGACAAGGCGAGATCAACTTGTTTAGTTGTTATCTAGGGACAAGCGAGATCAAATTGAGTCGACTAGTGACGAATGAGATCATGCCAACTGGAAGTGAGGTGAGATTGAACTGGCTAACTGCAAGAGAGATTGAGCAGGCTAGTAGCAAGTCCGTTAGTGTTAAGGCGAGATGGAGTTGGCTTTGGAAAGCAAGATCGAGCTAGCTAGCAGTGAATGTGATCGAACTGGATAGTGGCAAGTAAGAACGAGCCGCCTAATGGCAAGGTGAGATCGAGCCGCTAGGTCATCGGCTAAGAACAAATGCGATCAACTTTGAGTGGGCTAGTGGTGAGTAAGCTTGAGCCGACAAGCGATAAGAGAGATCAAATTGGCTAATGGCCAGGCAATATGGAACCAGCCAGCGGTAAGTGAGATTGGGCTAACTAGCAATGAGGAGAGATCGAGCCGCTTGGTCGTCGGCTAGGAATGAACAAGATAGATCGATTAGCAACAATTTATAAAATCAATCATTTACCTTTTTGCCGAGAAAGCTTGATGAAGTCCCTATATCCTTCAATTGACATAAGAGTTATAAAAAACATAATCGTCTGATGTGAGACATAATCCTTCAAAAAAATGATGCGAATTTTTGTTCAACTAGAGAAGTTATCTGAGTCATGGCAAGCAAATCAGTGATGTGCTTTTCGTTTGCTTCTTGCATTTAGACCTTCTTCATAACGAGTCAGTATATATTCCATCCCCTGACTAATTTTTTTTACCCCGCCCGTGATGACATCGAATGACATTTCGCTATTTTTGTTAAGGGTAAAGATTTCCTCCCCCAAACCAATCTCTCCATCCAGTAAAACTTCACTTCTTGTGCCCTTAAGGTCGTCGGACTCCTCACCCACTAGTTCTACGCTGTTAGTGGATTCATAGATTGGTCTCCATGTATAACAAACTTCATGAACAGCGAGATCAACTTTTTAGTGCTTTACCTTTCCCATCAAGGACTATATTTCTAGTGATGCTATAACTATTGCCACTTTCTTGTGATGCCCTGCCATGGAGATCCATAAGGTTATGTAGAGATCGCGGCTAGATCTATTTCTCCACTTGTCGTCGAAAGATCGTATCCTCGCATCACCTTGGGACATCAGGATGACTTGTGGCAAGATTTGCCTCGATGGTGGGTAGAGTGATTACTATGCTGTAGGAAAATTTGTGACATTGTGACTGGTGACCACCTCACTAAACCAAGTATTCTAGGGGAGTACTTTAATTATTTTGATAGGATACTCACATTTGCGGACTGTCAATTTTCAATTACATAGAATTTTAGCTTCCATTTGAAATTTTAGTTATTACTGATGTTTTAAATTTAAGAATTGTAGCATGTATAAGCTTAATACTATAACAACTTTTTGCTTTTTACTGTAGCTATTGAGAGAATTATAATCTTTATAGTTGTAATTGATGGGTTAGAAATGATGTTCCAAACACTCCATTTAGAATTGCTATGGATTACCTCTAAGTATCATGATATGCAGTTTACCATAAAACTGTGAAAAGTATAATATGGTGGCATGACATTATTTGCAAGAACATTTTTCTCATGAAATGAACGAATCTAAAGCATGTATTTGTGGCATCTTGCACCCTACCTTTTTTTTTCCTAGTTAAAAAAGGGTATCAACAGTGCCCTTTAACCATAACCCAACTCGTACAATGAGAATCTACTAAGACTATAGGTGGAACATAAAGAAACCTAGTCCATGCTGTCATCTACTAGCATATAAAGAGCTCAAGTTATAGTAACCCAAACCATATTTGGTAAGCTCACTAAAAGGCATAATTCTAACGGTATTGTGGACAAAAAAAATCAATATCTAGTTGATTATTAGAGAGAAAACTCTAATAGATCATTCATTTGCCGCTATGCCACTACAAGTGGCTAGTGCCTCACTTGTTTGTTTACAACTTTTGGATTGGGCTGAGAAAATAGTAAGAGGTATTAGTGTTAATTAGTTCTAATGCCCCTTCTAATACACATTAATTCAACCATACCACTTTGTCAGCTATCTTTGAAACGTACCTTTTTTCCATGGTAAAAAGATCATTTGCCATTTAGTTAAATATTACTGACACCATAAATAAACTCCAAAGGTGATTTACCATTTAGCTAAATATTATCGACACCATAAATAAACTTCAAACACACACGTACGCACATTACAACAACTAAATCACGATAATGTTGGGATTAGCGACGAACCAAAAGGAGAGAAAGAGAGGAGAGAGGAGATCGGGTTCCAACAAAGACGTTGATAGTGGATAAAGAGTGGAAAGTAAAGATCAATGATACACCTGAGGTCAATTCTGTAATTATATGTTTCAAACTTTCTCACAAAATAGCAAAACTTAAAAAGGTACCACAAAAGTAGGATTTGTCAATACGATTTGAATAAGGTATTTGGTTACCTTAGTTTCAATTTAAATAGTGTAAATCTTTTATATGCCATAATATAAAGCAAAAATATGCTACAGTATAAAGTTCTCACATGCTCCGGTACTCTAAGTTTTAACTAACTTCCTAAACACCCTAAAAGTCTTATATTCAATTTAGGGTAAATAGCTCTAGAGGCCTTTAAACTTTTAAAATTGTGACCATTTGGTCCTTGATTTAATCCAATAAACTAAAATAGTTCCTAAACTTTTAACAATGTGATAATTTAGTCATTGAATTAATTAAATAGGCTAAAAGAGTCCCTAAACTTTTAACATCGTGACAATTTGGTCATTGAATAAATTTAATAGGCTATAATAGTGATAGCCGATGCGGTGGCATTGTGACGGCGCAGTGCTATATGTGGCTAGTCGGGGTGAGATAACTGATGGGACAACTACAGGATGGTTTTATTGCAAAGAAGGTACAACAAAAGGGTGACGCGAGATCAGTACTTTGGAGAGGAGTGCCATAAGGTGAAAGCCGCCGTAATATTTTCTATTCAAATTTTAATAACGACTAATAGATATGACTGATTTTGCCATTAAAAATTAATTTAGATACTGTTTTAGTTTATTAAATTAGTTTAAGAACTAAATTGTCATAATATTAAAAGTTTAGGGACTATATTAACATCCTAAATTAATTCAGGGGCCAAATTATTACAATATTAAAAATTCAAGGACTTTATAGCTATTAACCCTTCTATTTAACTTCACCCAAACTCTCTTTTTACAGCACAAAAAGCAGGCGTCACACTTATGATTTCGTGTATTTTCTCTAAGCTCGGATTGCTTGAGCTTATTAAGCATAGGCTTTACATGTTTTCTTTCACGTCTCTTTTGTGCAAAGTGAGTAATTTTGCCAAAGTAAGCTTAGAAGGTTGGTTCTTTTTCAGCCTCTAATCTGTAATGCGTAAACTTGAATTTTCCCTTCATGGTGCAATACAAGCTGATTAATTAAGCAATGACCACCCTAATCAGTCACTGAAAAAAAAAAAAACAAGTATATATATACGTTGAACTTAAAACAAAAGAAACAATAACACGGCTCCACAATCTGTGCACAGCTGGCTAATTTGGTTTAGATTACAATGTTGGGTACTAGCACGTACTAATATAAGATATTTGATAAAACTAAAATCAAAAGCTAGAACATATTTAATAATACTCGCTGTTGTTTCTTATGGGGCTTGGAATAATTTTATTGGCTAAAGATTTGTAAAAAGTAATTTTTGCGTACAAATATTTTACTGTATATGACGTGACTGTGTAGAAGTATAAATTTACTGTAAATAATTAGCATTTCTTGGTGATCATTTGTTTGAGCTACAAAACCGTGCAAATTCTTGAGATAATATATACCACTCATGCATCATTTATAGTACCCATAATTAATTTTAAGAGCAATATAAGAGAGAGAATTTGCTTCCATTTATCTATGGAGATGAAAGCTTCATCCGTTTAATTTAGACCCTCTATTATAAAATCGACGGCCAATATTGGTTAAAGGGTTTTAATTGTTATATTACATGCTAGGCCGCTAACGGTTAATGGCCCCTTTAACTGCAAAAGAAAATGACCCTACAAATTTGCATGGCGCTGATTTGGTTTTCTGGTACGACCCACCATTATTTGATTACTTTTTTGTCTGACATTGGTTTACATATGGGATCCACTGAATTAACCACTTGATCTTTCTCTTGCCGTCCTCTCTTTCTTTTCTCTCCTCCTCCTCCCTTCCTGTCTCCTGCTTGTTTCTCTGCAAAATGATAGTCTTAAAGCAAACTCTCGGTTTATTTAAAAAAAAAAAAAAAGAATGAAATCTATTTAAAATAAAAAATGAGCTGTTAGACTAGTATTCCAAATAAATTTGAGGCATAAAGGTTTAGATTTTTCAAGGCTTTAAAACTTAAAATGGATCTTGCTTCTGTTGATTTTTCTTTAATGGATCGTGGCTTTTTGGGTGGGTGTTATATGATGTGGTCTGATGGAAGGTCGTCGTGTGGACTAGAAAATTTGAAAAATTTTAAGAAGTGTTTGAAAAGTATGATTAGAACTAATAGTTTAAATTAAATTAGATTAAAAATACTATATAACATGTCATAGATTTATATTGTAGTTAATTTTTTCTTAACAACTAAATTAAAACCAAGATTATCAAACTCACGGTATTGGGTCAAGTTTTGGGTCTCGTCTATGTCTAAAAGCGGGGAAAGTCATAGCCAATATGAGAAATTGGTGCCATTTTCTGTGAGCCTTGAGTTGTTCAAATTTTGTATCCCAATCCAAAACAAGAAAACCCACCTCAATACCCAGATTAAATATGTGGAAGATCGGCAAGAAGATGCCAAAGAGAAAGAGACCCAACACAAAGAAGGAAGGAAAAGAAAACAAGGATTTGACCTTAAGGGAATTTGTGGAGTGAAGAAGATAATGAAGTTTTGTTTGTTTGCTTAAAACCTTGTCCCTCTGAGGAGAAAAGAATTCGGGCCTGGGTTTTTTTAAATTAATTTCTTGTTTTTTTAACGGAATTCTTTTGATTAATTTCCTATATTAGTTCTACCCTCAGCAGATGAACATCAATATGAAAAAGTGCCTCCTGAGAAACGGTGAAGATGGCTGCAGAGCGAGCAAAATGAAGTAAAATTTTTAAGTTTTTCTAAAATCATTTTGTGGATTCCACAATTAAAAATTCATATTACACCATCATTTTCTCTTTCTCTTTTTTTTAGGGTATATCACACCAAAAAATTCAATTCTATTGAGGACCCGGTTGTATATAGGCAGAGTTACTTTGGTTTACAACGAAAGTTATATTTAACGTGTTAAAGGATACATGGTCGTCTGAAAGCTTCAAGTGGTGTAAAGTTCAAGATATATTAGCCCATACCATATACATAAAATAACAATTTTGTCCAACATATAAACGCAGAGAAAAGAAGAGAGAAGAAAGTGAAAAATAGGAGTAGAATATCACATATTGAAGGAATTTGGACTTGCTAAAGATATGAGCTTTAATGTTAAAAGGTCAATCTGTTAAGTAGGATGACCTAATGTCTTTTATAAGTTATTGTTCGTTTATGTTTTAACAATATGGAAGCAGGGATTCTTTTCCTTTTACATGCCTCCGTAAGATGAAGCTCTCTTTGGAGTCATTAATTTTTGTATTAGATGAATCGAGCCACTTGCATGGGCTGGTTGGCTCTGATACCATGATGGAATCTAGACTTGCTAAGCACTTAGGCTTCTATCTTAAAAGGTCAACCTGTTAAGTGGGATGACCTAATATCCTTATAAGTTGCTGTTTGTTTATGTTTTAACAATGTATGACTTAGGATTCTTTTCCTATTACACCTATTAGATCTAGTTCTATTGACAGCAAAAAAACGAGAAAGAAATAGCGAGCAGAAAAGAACACAGGAATTTTATAGTGGTTCACTTTTAATTGAGAGCTACGTCTATATTCAGATATTGCAGAAAGTTCACTACAATAAAGAATTTAGTTGCTGCAGAAAATTCACTATAATAAAAAAGTTTGCAAGAGAAAATCACACACCACTCAACTTTATGTAATTTCTTTAACCTTTCTAAGAAAACCAAATTTGGTGCCCCTGTATTCATAAAAAAAAAAAAAAAAAAAAACCTAGGACATCCAAATTTTGTAAGCGTGAAATCCCAAAACCACTTTTGACGAAATTTTGGTCTAGGATTGGATGAGCATGCTTGCCCCCCTTCAAACTCACGACCACCTTATTGAGAATGTTGATCCTTATAAACCTCTATGTTAAGCAATAATTCATCAAGACATTAAATCAGGTTTCACAGCTTCACAACTTAACATACAAACCTTGTGCTTTCATGACAAATGAACTTTAAGGATGTGCAGGACAATCCTCAGTCCTCGTGGGACAAGCAAATAATTATTCATATATTTAATCATAAGTATAAAGTTTAGGAGTGTTATATCTTAAAAAAATCTGGATGTTAATTTTGACAGTATGAACAAATGTAATGTGAACAGAAAATCTATGATAGATTCCGTCTTGCAAGGGCATTATTGAATTGACAATATAATATAAACATGCAAAATATATAATTATATAATAAGCATGCATGTGCCGTTTGATACGGTTTGAAAGTTACTTCCGTGATCGTAACGGACAACCTCTTTTTTAGTGGTTAGGCGGATTGAGAAAGTCATGGCTTGAATGATGGGTAACAACGGGAAGGTTTGAAAATTTATTTACCTTTTTCTTTCTTCCTCGCGTCTCATTTTAGATAAGAAAAGGACGTTTCAATAAACATATTCGGAGGATTTTCATAATTAAAAATAATTAATTATATTATACGGAACATTAATAGGCCGCTACACATGAAAGCATGTTCATGGAATGTGCTTTCAAGTTACTGGTAAACCCATTAAGGTGATTAGAAGGTGGTAGAAACTGTTGGTTATAATTATTTTTATTATAATATGTAAGAGTTTTATACTATTTATTATTGAAACAGTGGTAGGATTCTAGACACCCTTTATGTGATGCTTTGTAAGTTTAATGCACGAAAAAAAAAAGTAAAATGGAAAGGGGATAAAACTGGTCAAAGATGATCATACTATTAGTAGGAGAAAATCATGATTAGGCTTTTTTTTGGTAGAAAAAAAATCTTGATTAAGGGTGGAAACATACAAAGAGCTCTTTTCTTCCTTCTTTCTTTCTTTCTTTTCTTTCTTCTTCTTTTTCTCTTTTTTTTTTTTTTTTGTGATATTTTCTCCGTTGAACATGTCATTTAATCAAAACTAAATCAAAATAAAAAATAAAGTGGTTTTGTTTACACAATCTTCTTTACTTTCTATGCGCTCCTTTCAAATACATACCCAAGTAATTTTGAAATGCTTAAATTTACTTTCTACACACCCCTTGCATTTCAAAATTATTACAAGTTATTTTCATAAGACTTTTATTTTTCACACTGACCATATTTTATTTTTATTCGTCATTTTAATATTATCATTTCTCTATCCCTTTATTTTTTGGATTAAAGCTTTAGGTATAAAGCCTTTTTTTAACAACATTTTCCATATATAAAGAAAATATCTGATAAATTTTTTTAATAAAAATAGATGACAATATTTAAAAAAGGCAAAATAGCACAAGAAAATGCAAAATGGTAAAATAAACACATATGCATAAGCCAAAAAAGAAAGAGAACAAAATGGGGAAAAAAAATACAATCCAACTTCGTAAAAAACAGAAAGCAAAAATGAGCCTTTTAAAAAATTGAAAAGATTAGCAAAAAAAAAACATAAAAAGGCAAAAAATAGTCACTATCATTAGCGAGGATATGGTATGTGGAATGTGGAGAGAGAAAAAAAAACCCTTATCATTAGTTTTCTTTTATAACAAAATTCAATTATGCAATTAAGTCAATTATAATTAAAATCCATATCATTTTGTAATTAAAAATTTAATTGAAAGAAGGGTGTATATAGTAAAAAAGGTGCGTGACTAGAACCGCCTAAAAAAATGCACAAAGCTATCACATTCTGAAGCTGATCAACGATTTAAAACAAAATTATTATTGTATGAATTGGCAAGTGTGGTTAACAATCTTTTAGAAAAATAATTATTTACTCTTATTATTCCTCATTATGAATATATAAGGGAAAGTGAATTTTTTTACTTGGTAGTTTGAATATATTTATCTTCATTTCTAAATTTTTCATATTAGAAAATCTCTTGATATTAGAAGATCTAATAAAATTAGGTAAGTTAAGTTTTGTGTATTGTAATTTATATTTACAAATAAAGCCATCTCCTTGCTAGTGATTATCTATCTTCTTTTCTTTTTTTTTCTTCTAGTTTTTGGATGCAGGATATTGTTGAACAATATTAAATCTTAAAGATATGTTTGGATTATGGGTTAGAAACATAGTAGTTTGAATTTTATTTTGTTTGAGATGAGAGTTTGAAATGTTTGAAACTATAATCCAAATTGATACTTGGATGTTAATTGATTTGTTGTTTGAAAAGATAAAAAAATCCGAAATTGTGTTTGGATGTAAAAACTTTTATAAGAAAAAAGTTTAAAACTTGAGTTTAAATATTTTAAAATCTTACCTTTTGAGTTTAATGTTTGGGAATGAATTTGAGTTTTTTTTTTCTCCAAATGCTTGCTCAGCTTAAAAATTGAATTCACTCATTTAACTCTTAAAACAAAAATACCTTTTTATTTAATTTAGAAAGTAAGTTAAAACTTAAACATTATAGCATATAAGAATTTTATACTGTAGCAGACTTTTGTTTTGTACTGTAGCATATAAAAACTTTACACTGTAGTAAGTTGCAAATTATTTCTCAAACAAAGCACTTTTCTTTCTTTCTTTATTTTTTTTTGAGAGGTTTTTTTTTTAATATAAAACATGTAAACAAATAGTTAATTCAACCCATAATATGATTTGATTGTATTTGCATCTTCAAGCATAGAGATGCGAATATAAATAAATCTGTTCAATTAAACAATTTATAACTTTGGTGGGGAGAAAAGATAAGGGCACAAGAATTATTCCCATTTCCGTCTAACCATTACATTCGTCACTCGAGAACTTTGAAAAAAAAAAATTTACGCAAGAAATTTTTTGAAAAAAGGAAAAAGAAACCCACGGTTTTCAAAATTTCAAACGTTACATCTCACCTCCTTTTTCCAACAAAAGGCAATAAACATCTTCTCACTTCTCATCGAGAAGTGCCCAGAAAAGAAAAGAAAAGAAAAGCCCCGGTGATTGTCCCAAGTTCTTTTCACTTTTGCCAGGACTCTTCATTGTTCAGCTCACTGGCTATAGCTATACAACGAAAGTTTGAGGACCACCCCAATCCATAAAAAATCCTGGAGTTTCTTTTGCCATTTTTGTGTCAGGAATCTTTGTTCCTTTGCTCTTATTTATTTATTTTTTGTCTGCTAGTTTTCTTCAAGTCAAGTCTGTTTCAACTTTTTATCCCAATTCCCAGTCACCTGCCTCTGTTTCCTGTTTTCTGAGCTCAAAAATCTTGAAAGGTTATTTTTTGTTCTACTCTTTCTTTTTTATTTTATTTTATTTTTTGGGCTTGTGTGGTTGATGGTTGGTTTCTGGTTAAAATATTCCGAGAAAGTGTGAAGTTGGGGTTTGTAAACGAATTCTACTGAGGCAAAGCAAAAATGGTTCATTTGAAGTGGGAGATATTCTTTACTGGGTTGGTGTTGATTTTCACAACCCCATTTTGCTGTGGATTGACCGACCCACAAGATGGTAAAGCTTAAAGTTCCTTTTTATACTATTTTTTTCACACTCACATGCAGTTTTGTTCTACTCTGTTTGGTTCTTGGGAAAAAAATAAGGGAAAGTTGGAAGGGAAATGACAGAAAGTTGCTTTCTTTACTAAAGCTTTTCCCTTTCACTTGCTTCCTAGGAAGAATGAGGGAAAGTTTGAATTTTTATGTTAGTTGTCTCATTTTTAATTCATTTTTTTTCTTTTCTCTTAGTTATGGCGGTGAATAATTTGTATGTTGCTCTGGGATATCCACCTCTTAGGGGGTGGCTTCTTGTTGGAGGAGATCCGTGTGGGGAAACCTGGGAAGGAGTAGAATGTGTCTTCTCAAACATAACAGCAGTGTAAGTTAAAGTCAGTTTCTGTTTTAGAAATTATTATAATTTTATATTTCAATATGGAATTTCTCTGAGGTATTACTTTGTTTGACAGAAAACTCAGTGGTGCAAATTTGGGTGGAGAATTGGGAGACAGCTTGCAGTTTCTCAGATCAGTCATACAAATGTGAGAGGTTCATTTATATTTTCTTGTACTTCAATTTTTGTATGTTGTATATGTTTAATTGTTAAATCACTTGTGAAACATCTATAACATGTATTCTTACATTACAGAATTTCTAGGGGATGTGTTTAGTGAATTTTTTTTAGTCTGAAAGTAGTTTGATTAAATGATTAAATTAGGAGGGAGAAGTTTAATAACTTTTATTTATAAGCGTTGTGCAATGCTATGGTGTAGAGATTTCAGCAACAATCATATAGGAGGGATTATACCATCTGCATTGCCCCCGACTCTCAGGAATTTGTATGTTTGAAGTTCAAACTCTACTTGTTTTTCTCCTTAATATTTTGCCCTGTTAAAACATGTTTATGTGGAGATATGCTAAACCAAGTTTCGTGGTTTTATTTGTGTGCTAGTTCTCTTTCAGGTAATCAGTTAACTGGAAGCATCCCAGATGCCTTGTCCCTTTTAAGTCAGTTGTTGGAGTTGTAAGTTAACCACATCCTGTTTGGTTTCTCTAAATCTTGTTATTATCCTGTTCTGGTTAAAAAAGTTGGGATTCTGTTCCCTCAGGTCGTTAGATAATAATCATCTCACTGGACATATACCGGATGCCTTTCAGCAGCTTACTGTCTTGACACATTTGTAAGTTCTCGTCTTTCAATTCAAACAGCTTTTGCGTTGTTCTTCTTGTTCTTTTTTTTTTCATTAAAAAAATTATTTAAGGTTTTGAATGTAATGAGTGGTGTATTGTGTTGTGTCGTAGAGATCTATCAGGAAACAACCTAAGCGGTGAACTTCCTTCTTCAATGGGAAATATGTTGGCTTTGTCAACATTGTGAGTTAGTCTCCAGAAAATCATTCCCAGAAAGGCATGTGTGCATAGTTTGTATTGATTGAATATTTCTTATGGAATGCAGGCATTTGCAGAACAACAGGCTTGTTGGTTTTCTGGATGTCTTACGGGATCTACCGCTGCAGGACTTGTATTCTCCTTCTGTCGTTTATGACAAACTTTTTACTTAACATATTTTTGACTTGAAACTTTAATCATAAGGCTACTATTGTCACTTTTGAGACTGGTTAGGAAGTAATTCCAGCATTCAGCAACTCATATGATTCTTTTCATGCTTTTGGGCATAACAGGAACATAGAAAACAACCTGTTCTCCGGGCCTATTCCTCCCAAGTTGCTGACAATACCAAATTTCAGGTTAAACCAAAATATTTCGTCTTGCAACACTTGTGCAAATTTTAGAGCCTCTAGGATTTTAAGGTTTTATAAACAATTTTTTTCTTAAAAAAAAAAAAAAAGAACGCTTCATTATTTTTTTCTTTACATGTGTTTATATATTTGTACATTTATTTTAAAATCTGATTTTTTTTTCTTCTTTTACTGTTGTGGCTTGTGCTTTGCAGAAAAGATGGGAATCCATTTAACACTACAATTATTCCGACACCTCAGGCAGCACCCTCTCCATCTCCAGCTCAGGCTCCATCTCCTCCAAAAGAACCACTTTGGAATCACGTGAATGGACCTTCTTCCCCAATAATCCTGAATTCTGGAGAAGCTAGGAAATCTCTGTCTGCCAAGGCAATAACTTGGATTGCCATTACTGGGGTTTCAATCGTTCTTTTATTAATATTGTTCCTTTTGTTGTCAAGATGGTTCAAAGCAAAACGAAGGGACAAAATTTCGAAGGAACATTATTTCGATGCTTGTAAGGGTTCTACCGAGAAGCCTAAACACGACAAATCTTCAATTAACCAAACAAATATGGGTAATTCTTTCTGGTTGAATCTCTCAAAAGATATATATATATATATATATATCTTTTTTTTGTTCTGACACTGTTCTACTTGAAAATGGCCCCTTTTTAACTTGTTTAGAAGTTGCAAAAGGGGCTTTTGTTAGACCACAGGAAAGAAGTGGAATGGACACCCGAAGAATGGGTTTTATGCCAACAGTTCAGCAAGAACAGGTTATTGATGTGAAAAGGAACGCTCAGAGTTCAATGTCTATGAGGGATAGTGAGATAGACATGACAGACACGGACGATGATGTTTTGCCCCCGCCACCTCCTCCTCCACCTTTCTCAATTGACAGCGACATAGAAAACCCAGTTGTACCTACCATTGTCAGTACCTCTGGACGTCCTGTGAAGAGTCATAACTTGAATTCTGTGAGAGAGTTTACTGTTGCATCGCTTCAGCAGTACACAAATAGCTTCTCTCAAGAAAATTTCCTTGGAGAAGGTATGCTTGGTCGTGTCTATAGAGCTGAGCTTTCTAACGGAGAGGTATGATTATTGTGATCTATTAGGAACTAGTTTCTCTGAGCTATTATCTGGCCAATTAACTATGCAGTTTGTCTAGTTTGGCTATTTCTTGTTTGTTTGTTGAATTATAGAAATCAATTGTCAATTTTATTTTTAAGTAGTTCAATTCAAGGAGTAAGATGCCAAAATTAAAAGTTAGGATCTAAAGTGTGAGCAGGCTCATAGTTCAGTGACTAGCAATGATAATTAGTAATTACTCTTATATGTGTTTTGCTTTCTTATTCCTAGTCGAGAATCTTTACTAATATAGTTTATTTGGTCATAAGAACCTTGATTTAAACACTTTTACAGGTTTCTCTTAAGAAGCTCTTTATAACTTTTTTTTTTTTTAATATCATGTACCTTATGATTTGTTTTTCTCTTCCTGTATTAATTTTGTGCATTTCGAATGCGAGATTGCCAACTTTGGTGTCTGAACATCTTCTGTTTCTTTTTTAGCTTCTGGCAGTCAAGAAACTGGGCAACACTGCTGCTAGGAAGCAGAGTGAGGAGGAATTTCTTGAACTGGTATCTAATATCTCCAAACTACGACATGCCAATATTGTGGAGCTCATTGGTTACTGTGCAGAGCATGGCCAACGCTTGCTTGTGTACGAGTACTGCAGAAATGGGACTCTTCACGATGCACTGCACTTGGATGATGAAATCCATCAGAAACTTTCCTGGATTAGGCGGATCCAGATTGCAGTTGGAGCTGCAAGAGCCCTAGAGTACGTACAAAAAATGACTAAAAATTAGTTTATTGAAAATTCATAACTACTAAACGAGCTGGTGATTGCCTAAGCTATATGTGTTTGCTTGTCCAAGAAGATATGCTTTTAGAAAGTTCACGAATGACTTTTTCTTCCCTAATTTTATGTGGTAAAGGTATTTGCATGAGCTCTGCCGGCCACCTGTTATACATTGGAATTTCAGGTCTATGAATCTTCTCCTTGATGACAAGCTTGAAGTACATGTCTCAGACTGTGGTTTGTCTCCGTTGTTGTCATCCACCTCAGTGAGTCAAGTAGGTCTCTCTGTGTGTGTGTTGGCTAATGCGAAACAGTCTTTTTCAATGCTTGCTTTTAATCCCACTTGTCATCTGGTGAATCAATTTTGTAAAGGAAGTTTAGAGAGTTAGGGAAAGATATAACATGCCTTTGGAAAAGAGGGGACTTCTTTTGTCTCTTTATGTGGCAGACTTACCATACTATACTCAACTGACATGAATAAAACCGAGAAAGTTGCATATCTCAAAAGCATGCCAAATTTTTTAGCCGCAAGGTCAAATATAGTTCTAGCTGATACTAATAGATTGAACCTCTCTATTTCATTGACTAACAGACATCTGAACGTCTTAATGCACATGGTTACGGTGCTCCAGAATTTGAGTCGGGGATTTATACTTACCAGAGCGATGTCTATAGTTTCGGAGTTGTGTTGTTAGAACTACTCACGGGGCGGAAAGCCTATGACAGGTATCTGTTCTTTAAGAAACCATGATGTGATTGCGTTATTTCTGCCAATTTCTTTGCTGTTACACATTGGCAACTTGACACATCCCTTTGCTCATTTATTTGGGTTCAGCTAAAAACGTCTTTTCCTGTTTTTTACAAAAATTGTAGGACAAGGCCTCGCGGAGAGCAGTTTCTGGTTAGATGGGCCATCCCTAAGCTTCATGATATTGATGCTTTATCAAGGATGGTTGATTCCTCTTTACATGGATCTTATTCTATGAAGTCTTTATCACGCTTCGCTGACATTATTTCCTCGTGCATTCAGGTATGCTTCCCACCAAAAGAAGATATAAATAAATAGAGGCGAGTCCATTTTCTAATGGTTAAAAACATTTTCATATTTTGTTGAAAAAAGGGAACATGTACTCCAGTGGTTGTTTCCCTTTTTCATTTTCAACAGAATCGAAACCAAAAACATTTTTAGAACGGGCACGACGCCATTCCCATAACATTCTCATTTCCATTCTCAATACCTAAAATGAAACTGTTTTGAAAATGCTCCAGAACGGGCTATTGTGAAGGAAACTTTTCATACAGAAAATATATGGTCTTTTACTTGAATTATCTGTACTTTTATGCGTGATAAGTTAACCTTGTATCCACTCTTTTCTTTCAGAGAGAGCCAGAATTTAGGCCTCCAATTTCTGAAATAGTCCAGGAACTATTACAAATGATTTAGAAGATGCCCCAAGCAATCAGCCAAGGATTAAATCTTATCAGGCAACTGTAAGATTGATGTGTCAGCTCTAGATCATGGCATTGGGAGATCTGAATATTTAATTTTGACAGGATCTCGGTGTGAAAAATTTTCAATATCCTCTGTTAACATAATATGACTAGTATTGTTCTTTTCAAGGACTTGCTAATATTTTGTTTCCAAAGTCATTCATTTTTTGTGGATATCATTAGTCACAGTAATTGTTTCTGGTGTAAAAAAAAGAGAATGTGAACATTTTTATTCTGCGTGAATTTTACTGCAGCTATAATATTCTGATGTGGCTTGTCCTCTTTTTTTTTGCCTTGAATATTTGAATATTGAACACTATAATGTGTGACAAAGTATTATTGTTGACTATGCTGAGCAAACAAAGATATATGATGATCCAAACTTTATTATTATAGATAATGTTTTCTTGCCTAGGATTTCTGAACATTCTATGCCATATATAAACGTGGGATTATTCTCTACCCCACTGTCCTAAGTCCTAACGTCTCTTTGGGAGATGAATCCCCATAAGACTTGTTTTCAATAAATGAAGACAAGCTGTCTGCACTCTAAATAGATTTTTGGAGTGTATATTCTGCAGTAGTGGGATATGAAAAAAAAAAATCTAAACATGATAAAAATTGACGGTGTTAAAACTTTTATCTTAAAGGTTGGATTTTTTTTTTTTATACCCTATAAGAATTTTCTTTTTGACTATGGTATGGATTTCATGAAGCTAGGATGGGTCATCATGTTAGGGGAGATCTGGTAGATGGGTTTGGCAAAAAAGAGCAAAAGCAAGGGCTAGAGACACAAATTATTGCTTGCCATGATGTTGGTGTGGTATGTCGGATGACTTCCTGGCAGTCAAATACATTTTTTTTGGGTATTTGAATTTTGAATGAAAAAAAATGAATACATCAGTCCAAAACCAAGGACAAAAGTCAGGACAAGAGCAGCTTGTATCTTACACGTGAAACCCTCGGAGAATGAAGCATTACATTGCCTTTTCAAATATATAAAATTATTTCCCACAAATTCTTGGTTTATGTTTGCTGTGTTAACAGAAGTTTGGCTTACTCTTTGTTTCGTTTGGCGCATAGAAGACAACATATTCTGGTACTAAAATGATGAATATACACAAAAATCTCCAAACATTTTGCAAAATTAACAGAAAGTATTTTTTTTTTTTTGTTAAGCCAGTAAAAGGGTTATCTTTCACGTCAATCTGGGTATTCTTGGACTGTGCTTTTGCGTTTGGTATTTGGAGGGAAACCTCAAAACAGTCATGCCGTGTTGTAACCATTTGGTTTAGTTCGACAAGTTAGTTGAACTTAATTTCAATTTATTACATTGTAAAGTTCTCATATGTCACAATATAAATAAAAGTTTGCCCCAATATAAAGCTCTCACATATAATAGTGTTTAAGTTCTAACTTTATTTCCAAACATTCTCTTTGAGATGCCTAATAAACACAAGGACTTCCACCATAGTAGGAAAAACTTTTTCGGTCATACAAACATTTGGTAAGGTGTTACACATATATTTCTTTTTGAAATAAACAATTTCATTTGGAAACATAACTGACCTGGCATTGATGGAAAAACAAAAGGTGCAAAACTATGATGTTTCTCTAATATATTTTCATCTCTACTTTTGTTCCTTTCTCCCTTAGGAAAAGCTCAATGTAATCATTTTACCAAATTCTTACGACTATTTTTGTTGTGTTTTTAAGTTATATTTTTGGGGGTGAAAAAAAAAAACATTGCAGAAAGTTGCCACGTCCTTGAATTTGAAAGTCTGCATCAACCAAGAATTAGGTTTAAACCCTGTTTAATGAACGACCCATATTCTAATCATGAACATCATTTGTACATCTCCACTTTAATTAATCAAACTATCTGATCAAAACCTGTGACCCACGAACCAATCTTTCAAATTAATGAACAAAACTTAGGCATAATCAAATGGAGAAAGAAAAACTCTTTAATTTTATTTGATGGGATGATAAAACTGCTCGTTCTTCTTTATAAAATATTGAAATTTCATATACTAAGGGAGGATGTATGTCTATTTTTAAATTGTCTGAATAGGCCACTCTTCATCTTTAATTTTGAATAAGTGCATTTTAAGGTCAAATTAGCAGTAGACTAGTACAGCGGTTGTTTCCTTTCATGTGACTTTTAAACCATAAACGTCATTTCTGTAATGGGTCCAAGTTGGTTGTAATCACATGGGTAAATTTTAATGTTCCAAAACAAAATTATTGAATTCAGCACATGCAACTTTTTTTTTTCTTTTTTTTACTCGATTTGACTTGAAGTTCCATTCCAACAACACGCCAATTCTTGTAAATGCAATTTCTATGTCATTTTTACCGTTGAATTTTTTACTTATTGGCTGTGGGTTTCTTGAGAAATAATTGTTATAAATCCCAAGCACAAGCTAAAAGGGAGAAAATTGGACTGAATAATAATGATGAAAGTTTTTGAGAAATAATTGTATTAAACCCCTTCTACCAAAAACATGTGCAATAAATATGAAAAAAACGATGTCTACAAATGTTGAGAATAAAAAATCCCTAATTAATTTGCAAGTGAAATGTCGTAATCAAGACAAGTTTTACCACCTCTTAGAGAGAGCAAACAACTACTTGCAATAGGAATAATGTCTAGTCGTCAATTAGAAAAAGCATCCCATATGCTATTTTTTGATAGAGGTCACTTTCAAATTTAACATATATTTTATTTTGTTTTATTATTTTAATTAATTGAAATTAAAATAACCTCAACCAACGTGCTGAAAGGTCTGTAATATACAAAAATAACCTTTTATGTGATGAAACATTTCGAGCCGATGACAATATAAAAAAGTTAAAAGTTATACTAAAAATAAAAAAAAAGCAAAAAAAAAAAACTATAATATAAAGCTTTTAATTTTTTATAAAAAAATTAAAGTAACTATTATCCTGAATACCTTTAAATATAAACATTAAATTGGATTGTGCAATTAAAGGGGTGTTTGGTAGGTCTTTCTCGGTTATAAACAGTATAAAACTTTTATATGTTACAATAATAATAAAAAAAATACTACAATATAAAATTCTCATATATTATAATAAAAATAATTTTAACAATTTTAACTACCCTATCAAACACCCTATAAATATAATACACAAAAATAAAAAATAATATGAACAAGAAATTGGCTTGTGAAATCAAATATGATACACAAAAGTAACAAATAATATTAGCCACCAGTGCATAAGCGATAACCGACCACTGGTTTTGAAGCTAATTTCACTGTGCGCTTGTGGGAAAAGAGAAGGGCATTTTGGTCAATTCGAAGAAGCTGACGAAAGAAAGAACCTGCCTCGTCCTTTCTTGCTTGGTCTCTGCAGAAGTCTGATTTTCCATTACCAGTTTCTTGTCTCATATTTTTCTCGCATTTCCTTTACTTTCCAAATTCCTTCCAGTACTGGAGAAAAAATTTTCCCGGAATCTAATCCCTAACTTTCTCGGAGGATTTCGGAACTTGATCCAGAGAAAATTAAAGAAAAAGGAGAGGAAAAAAGCGCTGGGTTCATTCATTGAATCTTTTTTTTTTTTTTTTTTGTTTCTTATTATTGAAGCAGAGTTCTTGTCGAAGCGAAAGTTTTTTTTTTTTCTTTTTTTTAATCTTGTCGCCGGAAGGATCTCGTTCTTCGATTTTCAGCTAGCTCCGTTCTCGGTTGCGAAATGGCGAAGCGTGGATATAAGCTGCGTATCCTTTTTTTTTTTGGGATTGTTTTTGAAGCGTTCTTAGCTGACATTGAGTTATGCTGTAATGTCTTGATCCGATTCTAGGGTTTTATGTCGGTGAGCTGGAGTTATTTGAAAAGCTCTACAATGGCGTTTTTCGGCACTTCTATTTTGGTTTTTCTGTGTCTATCTATTTTCGGAAGATGCGAAATTGTATGTCTTGTTTGGTTTACTGTGAAATATTTGCTGCAAAACGAAGAAAGCTCAAGACTTTAATTTTACTAACTTTGATTGAACTAATTTTCTTGCTTAAGATGAAAATTAGGCTATTTTATGGAAATCTTTTCAGTATTATAGTGCATTAATCATAAGGACTCGAAAATCTTGATCTATATTGATATGGGCAGTTGAAATGTTAGATATTCTAGGTTTTTTAGATTATTTATTTTCTAATTTGTTTTAGCTGGAGTTTGGGTTGTTGTATTATGTTGTTTTATTTAATAATTATTATTTTTCTTGACCGGTGATGGGAAATAGAGGAATTTTTGGCTCATTCAGGCAACGTCAATTGCCTAAATATCGGGAAAAAAGGGTGCCGACTTTTTGTCACTGGCGGGGATGATCACAAAGTCAATGTTTGGGAAATTGGCAAACCGACGTCGTTAAAGGTTAGTTAAATTAATGTTTCTATGTCGTTGTAATTGATTATCTTTTTTTTTTCCTGAGATTATTTTTCGTTTTCAGTTAGGATGTCGTTAATCTTATATATTGGTCAACTTATTTCTCTCCATATTTGTTGTTTTGGGTTCCTAATTTTGAGGATCGACCATATTTCCTGTAACAAATATTGTAGCTGGTGTTTTCTATACATTGGTATAGTTTTTAACTGCCAATTTCAATGTAAAATCAATCTTGTGGTCATATGCCATATTTTGTTCTAAAGAAGTATTTTTGAGAATTAAGTACTAATTTGTGTTATGCAATTTGGTTGGAATGTATTTTACACTTTTGTTACTCTCACATTTCCTTTCTTTTTTTTGGGTAATTAAATTTAAGCCATGGACCTGAAAGAGCTCTCCTTGCTTCACTTCATTTCTTAACCAATGTATCCTTTAAACTTTGTGTGGTACTTGAAATCAATCGGGTACTAGGGATTTTTTCTGGTGGTGGCTATATGTTCAAAGATTGAATGAGCCTATTTTTTTGTGTTTCATCCCGACTCTGCAGAGCCTTTGTGGTCATACAACTCCAGTTGAGTCTGTTGCTTTTGATTCAGCGGAAGTGTTAGTCCTTGCTGGAGCTTCTAGTGGCGTAATAAAGCAGTGGGATTTACAAGAAGCAAAAAGTAAGCTGTTCAATTGCTACATTATAAGACTTGCGTGATTCGGATGATTTGGGATAGTTTTTGATATAAGGCTTGCATGGTTCAGTCGCCTAAATGGGCTTTGATTTAGTCCTTCAAATCTCAGTTGGAATTTTAGCTTTTGCAGGTTGAAATTTACTGGCTGGAAGCCATGTATGCTTGTAGGAGATACAGGAGTAACTTGTTGGTGGACTTTTTTGTTAGAACAAAATATTGTGATGAAAACTATCATCAACCAGGATCATTCATATCAAACCACTGAGATAATTAATAATATGCAGAAGCTAACCCGAATCTATAGATAGAATGTGATTTTTAAGTTTGTAGGTTAACGATCTTCCAAGTCTAGTATATAAATTCTCCTTCAAAAAATGCCTTTGTAATCTCTCTATAGATGGGTGACAAAAAATAAACTACGTACTGACTTAGGGATTACAACCTCTTTATATTACTACTAACTCTAACAGTTATCCTTAATGACCAAATCATAAAATCAGTTATTATATTTTGGTGTCTACAAATAGAAGACCCATATTTAATGATGCATTAAAAGCCCAAAACCCATATTGATCACTTTAATTGAGCTAACCTTTATTTGATAGCCATTAATATACATTTATTTAATATATTAGCCTATGTATTGGATTGATTCCAATAATCTCCCACTTTATAAATGTGAATTATACCTTATGAGCTCTTGAATTTTACTATCAAAACCTTATGCATCTCAACAATCTTGTCCATTAACCATATCAATATAGGATCAAAACTACCTTCGTTACGTATGTCATAACTAGGCTTATCAATGATCACATATACTAATACAAAAATCAAGCATGGATGTGTAGCATAGAAATTTCATGCAATATGATCTTAACATGCTTATTTCCAATTGGTCCCCCTTAAAGACTTAGTGAGATCAAACTATACCAAAATCAGAATGTAAATAAACTAAAAAACTTTATTTTTGCATAAAAAACATTAATATATCCATAAATTGAAATAACTGAAAATGTTTATAGATCTCAATTTATGTATTCCAATTAAAACAGAATATCCTCATAAGTCATGACACCCATACGAGCAGTGTGCTCATGAAATATCTTGGATGGCAATAAGGAAAGGAAAAAAAAAATAGAGGCCCCATTTGTTTTCGTTCTCAGAATTTTTAGAAATGTTTTTGCACGCTTTTTGAGGTAAAAATTTTAAACATTTTCAGCATAATTTCTAAAAAATGCTCATTTTTTAAAACAAAACCATTTTCACCTATTTTCAAAATAATACCAAACGGCCCTAGAGGTTATTGTGTTCTAAGCCGGCAACTGGTTTTGCCATTGCCGGCGGCAACATTTTTTGGTGTGGCTGTCAGGCAACGCTAGGAGGGAGAGGCCGCGGCGAAGTTGGGCCACCGCTGAAAGAAAATAAGAAAAAAGAAAACGTTACAAGGTTTTTGGCCAGAAGCTAGTATTGTCATCGCCGATGTCGATTGATGGCTGCACCGGCTAGAGAACAATGTTGCAGCCATGGCCATGGCATTTGTAGGTGGCGGGCCGTCTCATTCTCCCTGTGGTCGAAAGATCCTTAGGGTTTTGAATAGGTTCTGGGCCTCAGCCTAGACTTGAAGGCATATTACACGGGCTCAATTGGGCCCGTGACCAGAAAAGAACCTAGGGGTCAAACCCCTGGGTGACGAATAATTAAAAAAAAACTAAGGTTTTTTTTACAAGTTTTGGGCTCTAGCCTAAAATTAAATATAATAACATACATGGGCCCAATTAGACTCGTGACCAGAAAAAACCCAAGAGTAAACCCCTGGGTGATCCAAACCTATAAAAAAAAAAAAAGATGATGGGCTTGGGCCTATAAAAAAAATAATGGGTCTGGTTTAGGATGGACCCAAACTAGTTCAGCCCGACCCAGTCAAGGTTAATAAGTAAAGTTGACCGGTTAACTTTGATTGGTTGACTTTTACCAGGTTAACTTTATAATTGATGCCCTCTTTCTATGTAAAGCCTTTAGCAACAAGACAATCTTTGTACCTCTCTACATCGCCTTTCAAATCCCTCTTGTTCTTAAATCTCTATTTGCAACCAATGGGTTTTGCTCATTCAGGTAATGGAACAAGATCCCAAACGTCATTGTTTTTCATGGACTTTATCTCCTCATTTATGGCATCAATCCATTCTTGAGATCTAGAACTTTCCTTGGCTTAATGGAAGTTGATTGAATTATCTTCCACCACACCAATGTTATACCTATGTTATTGGAGAAATACAATGTAATCATCTAGTATCACACGTTTCTTTTCTCTAGTGGATCTTTTTAATGGCATAAGTTCATGAAGTTATAGAGTTTGTTCTTCTGGAACAATTTCTAGAATGAGAGGTTTCCGACATTGTCTTAATTTGGGTTTGCTTCTTAAATAATGTTAGAAATAAAAGCTTGATTAATGTCAATAACAGCTATGAAAATATCAATATATTCCTTTTCAAAGACAGTCCCTAACCTTATTTCCCCTGCAAACTCGACATCCTTAAAGAACCGGGTATTTCCTATCTCAAAAATGAACTTAGTCGTGAGATCATAAAACTTATACTCTTGGATATTTCAGAATATCCAATAAAATAACAACTCACCATCCTTGGGTCTAGTTTTTTTCATTAGGACTATAAGGCCTTGCCTCAACTGGGCATTCTCAAACATGCAAGTGCTTGAACTTTAGGCTTCTTACCTGTCCAAAGTTCGTAAAGGATTTTAGCCGTTGCTTTACTTGAAACCCTATTAAAGATATATGCTGCAGTTTTAAGTGCTTCTCTCTAGAGTGATTCTGTTAAGGTAGAATGAGAGATCATACTCCTTACCATACATTTAAGCGTCTTGTTTCATCTTTCAGTAACATCGTTCATTGTGGGCGAACCCAGCATAGTGTACTATGGGATGATACTGTATTCCTCTAGGAATTTAGCAAATGGTTTTGGACGTTGTTCACCTGAACCGTCATATCAGCCATAGTATTCACTACCATGGTCAGATCTGACACTTTTAATCCTTTTGTTGAGTTTGTTTTCAACTTCATCCTTGTAATTTTGGAACACATCCAGTAACTGTGACTTTTCATGATGAGAAATATGTAGCTATATCTTGAAAAATCGTCTATAAACATTATAAAATATTGTTGACCATTTCAAAAAATAGTAAAGAATGGCCCACAAATATCTATATGTATAACTTCTAAGACGTCCAAAGTTATATTGGCTTCAAATCTCCTTTTATTGGTTTGTTTCCCCTTTATACAGTTAACACAAACATCAAAATTTAGGAAATCTAAAGAGTAGAATTTCGTCTGACACAAGTCCTTCTATTATCTTTCTAGAAATATGACCTAATTTCTTGTGCCATAATGCAGCTGAATTCTCACCGGTTAATTTTCTCCTTATACCTCGTGTACTTAATTGTAGAGATTCATTAAATGAAGCAATTGTATTAATTAAATAAAGATTATCATAACCTAACAAAGAATCGGAACCAACCAATTTTGAATCATGAAACAAAATAAATTTTTCATTTTTAAATGAACAAGAATAACTTGATTTGTGCAAAGCAAAAATAGAAATTAAATTCCGTCTCAAAGACGATACAATAAATGTTTTTTCAAGATCCAAATAAAATACAGTCTTTAATAATAATCTAAATTTTCTTATTGCTTCAACTTCAACTTTCTTGCTATCACCTACATAGATATATCTTTTACCATCATTTGGTTTTCGGCATCAAGGAAACTCTGCTTAGACACACTGATATGAGTGGTTGCACTAAAATGTATCCACTAAGTGCTTTAAATTAATCTCAAAATAAACCAAATTAAGAAGCATGTTTTTCTTAGCACGCCAAGCGTGGTAGTTGGTGCAATGCTATGTCTTGCAGCTCCACAGAAGAAATAAGCCCTACCTTTTGGATCATTCGGTTTCTTTTATTGTTTTTTTTGAGGTGCCATAACTATAGCTTCTTTGTCCTCCTTTCTTTTCTTCCCTTTATCCTTGGAAGTATTAGCCAAGTGAGCACTTTTCTGTCTTTTCTTGTTTTGACCTTTCATCTTCTTGCAGATAGTGTGAGATGAGCTTATTAAGCGACCAAGTCTCCTTTTGGTAGTTATAGTTTACCTTGAACTGACTGAATTGTGTGGGAAGAGATTTAAGAACCAAATACACTAGCAAGTCCTCATAGAGGTCAAGCTTAAGTGCTTTCAGTTTTGAAGTAAAATGAGACATCTCTATGATGTATTTTTTGATGTTCCCTTTACCTCTGTATCTCATTGAGATGAAGCTGGCCAAAATGTACTTGTTTCAGCCTTTTCATTTTTTAGTAAATCTCTTTTCAATGTCCTTGACAAATCCTTTGTCCTTCTTTTATCATTTTCGATATAGTGCCCATGAATGCTTTTGGAATGGCCTTCTTCATGATCATCATACACATGCGATTTGTTTTTTCCTACAATTTTATGTCCTCCTTTTCATCAAAACAACTCTTATCTGTAAAAGGTGTAGGAGAAGAAATCCTTAACGTAAAGTCAAGATCCATGACTCCAAGAACGATAAGAAGGTTCTCTTGCCATGATTCGAAGTTATCATTCAACATAAGAATGGAATTGATGGCAGTTATGTTTGAGGTAGAACTAATAGCTGAATTAGAGAACAATATAAGAAACAAAAAAAAGATCACATAAGAATCCAAAATAACAATAATAAATCTAAATAAAGATAACCCAATCTCAAGATACTGTTCACTCTTTTAAAATTTAGTATTAGGATAGAAATATTAATTTATAAGTGATATCATGGTGTAGTAATCAAACACTGATAATAAGAACATGTCAAACAATAAATCTTCCTTTGGGTTGATTTATTGTTGACATGTAAAACCGAATAATCATTATGTGTTTATTACTACAGGTGTACATGTAATTTTGTCAAATATTAGCCTTCCTTTGGGCCGGTCTATATTCACATAAGTTACATGGACATATCTGTTGATATTCCAAAACAAATTAATTTCTACAAAAGAGGCCCCTTTGGTGACATGTTGCTTCAATTAATTCATTTCAAAACATATATAAAATACTAATATTCGAATTTAAAATTGTGCCAAAAATAACCAAAATTAAAATAAAAAAATAAAAATAAATAAAAAAATTTTGGTCAAAAAGTCAACCAGTCAAAGTCGGTGGTCAACTTGACAGGTCAACTTTGACTGTGTTTGGGCTGAAACGGGTTAGGTGGACCCCGTCTAAATTCTAAACCAGCCCCCCATATTTTATTTTATTTTATTTTAAGGCTCAAGCCCATATCATTCGTCTCTTTTTCTTTTTTAATTTGGGTCACCTAGGGGTTCAACCCCTAGGTTCTTTCTGGTCACGGGCCTAATTGGGCTCGTGTATGTTATAAACCTTAGTTTTGGGTTGAAGTCCAGAACTTGTAAAGAAAACCTTAGTTTTTTTGTTAATTGCTGGTCACTTAGGGGTTTAACCTTTGAAAAAATTATAATACGTGTCCAAATTATTGTTATGAAATTAAAATCTAACACAATATTCAAAATATCTTAAAAATATCTTTAATGATATAGTAATTATCTTAATGATATTACATATTGTACTATATAATTGCATATAAATAATTTTAATGATATCATTATGAGACATTTGTAGAATTTTTACAAATTAGAGTCATATTTCAATTCAATAAACGTAATTGGGCCAATTGTCTCATTAACCCTTAACCCTTAACCCTTAACCCTTTTGTTCTTTTCAAGTTACGGGCCTAATTAGGCCCATGTAATATGTCTTTAAGTCTGGGCCAAAATCTAGAATCTGTTTAAAACCTTAGGGGTCTTTCGACCTTAGGGAGAATGAGACGGCCTAATGGCCACCTCTTGCAAACGCCGCGACCATGTTCTTAAGCTGATGCCAGCGGTGACAACGCCAGTTGCCGGCCAAAAAACTTGTAACTTTTTTTTTTTAATTTTCTTTAACCAGTGGCCGAAGGCTGCCGCTTTCCAGCTTTGTCGCGAACTACGGCTTCGGCCCTCCCCGCACAGCTTGACAGTCATGCCCAGAAAATGTCGTCGATGGCGGTGGCAAACCCAGCTATCGGCCTAAAACGTAGCAACCTCTATTTTTTTTCTTTACTTATGGCTACTGCTCTCCCTACGCCGCCACGGCACTGTCACTCTAGTGCGGTTGTGGTGGTTAGTGTGCCGCCGGCCACCTTCTCTTTTTATTCTTGGTTAAAAAAATATAAAAAATAAAAATAAATAACCCAAAAAATTCTTGAATAAATTAATCCAAAAAGTCTCCAAATTTGTCCTCAAATTCAATAATTTTAGGAAACTATAGATTGTTAAATTTGAGAATTTTCTTATGAGAATCACATGTAGAAAATTATTGAACCATAACTATTTAACATAAAGAGGTTCTAGATACCACTTGTTAGAACAAAATATTGTGATGAAAACCAACAATTAGGATCATTCATGTCAAATCATTGAGATAATTAATTAGATGAGGAAGCTAACCTGAATCCATAGATAGAATGTGATTACTGAGTCTATAGGTTGAGGATTTTTCAAGTCTAGTACGTAATGTAAGTTCTCCTTCAAAGAATGTCTCTGTAATCTCTTCATAGATGGGTGACGGAAAAATAACGTATGTAGTGACTTGGGGACCATAACTCCTTTATATAACTGTTAACCTTAACAGATATTCTTAATTATCAATTTAGCCCATCATAAAATCAGTAATTATATTTTGGTCTTTATATATAGAAGGTTCACACTTAATGATGCATTAAAAGCCCAAAACACAAATTGATCACTTCAATTAGGCTAACCTTATTTGATAGCCTTTAATACACATTTATTTAATATATTAGCTCATATATTGGATTAATTCCAACATTTTTAACATATTTGTTATTGTTATTGAAGTGTAGTGGTTCGCACGCTTTCTGGACACAGATCCAAATGTACTGCCGTTGAATTTCATCCATTTGGTGAGTTCTTTGCATCTGGTTCCATGGATACTAATTTGAAGATATGGGACATTAGAAAGAAAGGATGCATTCACACATACAAGGGTCATACTCAAGGCATAAGCACTATTAAATTCACCCCTGATGGTCGCTGGGTAGTTTCTGGTGGGTTTGATAATGTCGTAAAGGTAATAATTGATCACGAGCTCTGTCAATTGCAGTAAGAGTTTTTGCCCATGCTTATATTGTATAAAATCTTGCTGCTTCATCTTAGGTGTGGGATTTAACGGCGGGAAAGCTCTTGCACGATTTTAAGTTCCATGAAGGACACATTCGGTCCATAGATTTCCATCCTTTTGAATTTCTCCTGGCCACAGGTGAGCAAATGATGACTTCTTCTGTTTATTTTTATTTTTACAAGAGGCTCAGTTTAAGATGTCTTAGATATAGAATGGGCTTTCCACCACTGGGAGTTCGTTGGACTTAGTAAAGTTTGAGTTAGCCAGCCAGTTAATGCAACTCATTTAATTGTTCTCATCATATTTTTCTTGAGAAATAACAGTTGCATGTAAAGGGGATAATTATTTCTACAAGGGAAAAGAAATGGCTCGATATGATCTGCTTTTATTGCTTTTGGTAATATCACGAATGACAACTAATGTAATAATGGAAAGAAGCAAATAACCTTTATTTGTAAACGCACACACTGAAAGCAATTATAATTTGCTGTCACAACTAACAATTGGGCATTCGGAACCTGGTAGTGCCCTTGTTGAGACTGTGATGTTGATTCATGGCAAGCCTGTTATTGATGTGTTAGTTGATGGTCGTGTAGGTGTATTAACTGTCCTTGTTATATTACCTTATCTTCTGCTGACATCATTGTCTTGCTTGAATGTTTTTAATAACTAATAGGTTGCAACATACCATTTGTTTTGCAGGTTCGGCAGACAGAACTGTGAAATTCTGGGACTTGGAAACATTTGAACTGATTGGATCTACCAGGCCTGAGGTATGTTAGGTTTTTTGTTCTTCAACTGAAGTAGTCTGAGTTCGGACGTTTACTTTGTTCCTATCATAAAAAGAGTTGAGAGGTTAAGGATTATTTACCTGAGTACTCAACGAAATGTTTTTATGTGCAATTTTGTCATATCATTTCCTATCTCTATGTGCTGAATAATTGTTGTGTGTGTTCTATGTTCCTGTAACGGAATATGTAAATATAAAGATATATGCATATATATATTTATATATTGTGTGTGTATTTGCTTATTGGTATGCTGTAATGGATATATCCTTCTTTCCAGGCTACAGGAGTACGTGCGATCACTTTTCATCCTGATGGGAGGACCCTGTTTTCTGGACTAGAAGATAGTTTGAAGGTTTGGATCTGTTTTCTTTTCTTATAACCTCAAGGGACATGCGGATGGAAAAAAGGTTCAGCGTTTTCACTTTGTAGGTTTATTCATGGGAGCCTGTAATTTCTCACGATACTGTTGATATGGGATGGTCAACCCTTGGTGACTTGTGCATTCAAGAAGGGAAACTGTTAGGATGCTCATACTATGGAAATTCTGTTGGAGTTTGGGTCGCAGATATCTCAGTATCTATCTTAACTTGTTTCGTGCATTTGCTCTTTGCCTTTTGCGTAACCTTATTTTCAAACGTAAAAGGTTGTTTTTAACGTTAAACTTTTTGAGTTCTTATAGCTTATTAAATGCTCTACGTGATTCAGCTCATTGAACCATACGGTGATACATCACAAAATTATTGCACTGAGCAGCAATTTAATAATCTGAAACTCCAAGGAAGCTCCAAGAGACTAGAGACCATTGTAAGGACTTCAAGTTTGCGAAGTAGGTCTCCTGATTATGAGACAAAGGAAATAAAGAACATATATGTGGACTGTAAGTTATTATTATTTTTTTTGTTCAATTTCTTGTTTCATGCACCAGAAGTAAAATATGATATTGTTTTAAGTAATGACTGTATTTTGCTTCACTGAAATCCACTCCTTTTTTTTTATTGCATCCTTTGCTTACTTAGTACGTCTATTCTTCAAATTGTCAGCATCAGTACATCTCAGATCTTTAGCCGAAACTCATACACGTATATCAGAATTTCTTTGTTGATGTGGTGACGCTATAAGTAGAAAAAGCTTCTGGAGTTGAAATTTATGATTTTCGTACTTAAAGAAGGACATTGTTGTTTCCCTGACATCCAAATATAAATTTGTCTTCTGCAGCAGATTTAAGACATAAGTCTGTGTTCGCTCAATCATTTGGGTTTTTATTGCTTGAATTTGATAACATTAAGCTGGATAATTGATGACTCTTATTGGCTTGGTCAAACAATATAAAAACCGCAGTCCATATTTTCTCCTGCTAATTATTAACCTATCCTGGAACTGAAGATATGGCTTCAACAGCTTGAGGACTGGGATCTTAAACTGAGATTTGAATGGTTATCATACATATATAAGGCGTGACCATGATTACAATACTTCACCATGGAGGATGAGGATGAGGTTTTCAAATGGAGAAAACTTAATGTTCGAGTTTAACATTTTCTAAACCCACGGTGGAAAAGTTAGCAAGCAATGGATATATAAGCTTCTTCTGCATATTCATTCTTGTTTCTTATTTATGCTCTTGTCTTGTGCTTTTCTCATTTGCTATGCTATTTTTCTTGAGTAGCTGCTGGAGGAAAGCCTGTTACTCCTCAAAAAATCGAGTCTTTAACTTCTCCAAAAGTGGCACACCATTTGGAGACAAAGGAAGTCAGTGATCAGGTGACAAAGAAGCAGAGTCGTTCAGCAGAAGTTCCTCCAAAATCTAATGAGAATGTTGTTAATAAATCTTTGGTTGTGCCAAGCATTGTACCTCGTGACAGTCCTGAGGGAAAAGATTCAACCAAATCCTCAAGCGAATCTTTTACCTTTTCACGGACAAAACGCGGTATGTTGCTTAGACCAGCTCATATAAGAAGGCCATCAAATAGCAAAAATGACGTGGAAACGCCGACATCTGCTGTTGATGTGGGAACGCTGCAAATGGGTGCTGAATCTAGAACTTCTGGCAATATGATGAGTACCTTAGGTTGTGCAACTGATTCAAACTGCCAAACAAAAACTGTGTCAGAAGACAGAAAGGGAGAATGTTGTGAGGAAAAGGATTCTAGTATCAAGTGCATAACAGAAAGGTTTGACAAAGTCTTACCTCGGCAGACACCCACTAGTCAGGAAACAAGTAAGTTCTAAGAAATATAATCCCACCTTTCAAATGATACTTTGGTCTATTTCTATCTGCCCTATTTAGTATTATTTAACTGGTCATACTTGCTTCTTTGATGTTTCAGGCAGTGACGCCCTTGATTGCAGCAAAGACACCAACTCTGTTAAATTTGTCAATGGAGGTGTGGCAGTTCTTACCAACTTTATAGTTTTCCAGAATGTAAGAACTTATACTGGATGAAAGTTGATTGTGTAAAATTCCCATTTGGCAGTTGCAGTCGTACAAGGAAGGACTCGAACCCTGGTTGAGAGATTTGAAAGAAAAGAAAGATCTTATACAAATGAGGATCAAACTACTACTACTGCTACTACAACTACTAGTATTTTCAGTCGTGCTATTCCTGAAGGAAGAGAAAGATTTAATAGCAATGAAGATCAAGGTACTACTGCTGCTACTACTGCTAGTATACCCAGTCCTGCGATTCCTGAAAGAAGAGAAAGATTTAATAGCAGTGAAGATCAAAGTACCAATATAAACATATTTGGTCATGTAACTCCTGAAAGAAGAGAAAGATTTAATAGCAACGAAGATCGAGCTACTACTGTCGCTACTCGTGTGATTCCTGAAATAGATAGATCACCTCCCACCCAGGTAAACATTTATTTCCTTCTAGATATTTTGATCTCTAACCATCACTTGGGAGAACATTTGGCTTTTAAAATTGAGCATAAATAATAAATGATGCAGGTCTACTTTAGGTCTTTAAGGTATAAGAAGCTTGGAAATATAATTTCAGGCTACTTAAGATTATGATTCACTTGTTTGAAAATCTTTCGTTACTGGCAAGTTAAATTAGAAGTCTAAACTGAGAAAATGTATTTTCTTTTGCATTATTTCCTGAACTTTCAATTGACCGCAGAGAACATACTTTTTTCTAGCACCGTTTGGGTTAGGAAAGTTATTTATTGTTAATTCACCTGTATAAACCTTTACATTTCTTGTTAAACAAAACTTTTTTGAGTCTTTTTTTTTTTGGTTACTAACAGAGAGAAGAACCTCAAGTTCCTAAAAGGCATTTGAATGCTGCAAATGATTGGGATCCTACTGAAGAACTTATGCAGACTCATGATGTGTTCTTGAGTACGCTCCGTTCTCGCTTGACAAAATTACAGGTAATTAAAAAAAAATTACAACCAATGACATGCGTACTGTTTTGTGGTAATAGCAACTGTGTAACGTGAGATAAGGCAATCCATGCAAGCTAGGAATAGAAGTGACTAATTGTTGCGGCATAGGTTCAGAATTGTATTAAAAAAAAAACTATAGAACATTACTGTATGTTCAATTGAAACATTTAAGGTAACATGTGATGAGAATAAACTTTTGCATCTGGTGAAAAAAAAAGGATAAGATATGGTTTTGCTGCTTTGTTTTCGTATTTGAGCGTAAATGTCTATTTTATGAAGATTCTTTGTCGAACAATCTTCTTCTAGAAGGCAGTCATATATTCTTCTGTCTAATTACAGGTGGTGCAGCATTTTTGGGAACGAAATGATGTTAAAGGTGCTATTAATGCCATGAGGAAGCTTCCAGATCATTCTGTGGGTATCATTGAAAAAGTTCTTGCCTGTCGCTTAATTAGTTTGGTAGTGATAGTGATTTCTATGCATGTTTTGTCTGTCTAACATTATTTGAACCTGGTGCAGGTGCAAGCAGATGTAGTTAGTGTTCTCATAGAGAAAATGGACATTCTAACCCTTGATTTATTTTCATGCTTGCTTCCTGTGCTTCTTGGCTTACTTGATGGCAAGACAGAAAGGTATTTATTCAATGAAGAGATGGTCAGCAATTTATGAGGGTTTTTCAAAAATAAATAAATAAATAAATAAATAAAAAGAAGGAAAAAAAAGAGAGAAAAACAGTCATCTGTTTTAGCATTTCTATTGATCATCTTCACGCTGCATCATGTCCTTCCGATCTCAGTTTTGGTAATCAAGCATTGTTGTAGGTCTTAATCATATTGTAGCTTAAGAGCAAAGGAAACATATAGCATTTTGTTAAATCAACATGGAAATCCTAACAAGGAAGTTATTCTTGAAAATTCACAGGCACACGATATTGTCTTTGGAGATGTTATTGAAGCTTGTAGCAGTCTTTGGTCCAGTGATACGCTCAACTGTTTCAGCACGGCGAGGTGTTGGAGTCGATCTTCATGCAGAGCAAAGGTACTGCCTTACCAATTTGGTTTTCACTTTCTGTGTCATTATGGGTAAAGAAGAATCAACAAGTACGTGGCGTTTAATTTGAAATTTTCGGGTACAGGCGAGAATGCTGTAACCAGTGCTCTATTCAGCTGCAACAGATCCAGAAGCTCCTTCCATCACTTGTGAGGTTAGGGTGTCATCTTGAGCTCTTGTGCTTAAAAACATCTCATTTTACATTTCCAAGGAAATAATTTTGTGGCTGTCAAATGGCCTATTAAGAATTTTCTTGTGTTATTCAGGAAGGGTGGTTTGGTCGCAAAAAGTGCTCTTGAATTGAGTCTAGTTCTTCAAGAATCGTAGCAACTGGATTGCCAGAAGCAAAAAAATAAAAAATAAAAAAAATGGTGGCTTGGCTGACATGCAATGTCAAGATTGTATGGACTACAATTTCTGATCGAGTTGATTGTTCCTCATATTTCACAATTTTGGTCTTAAACCCGCAAATCTTACGTCGTCTTCGGCTTCTATGAATATCTGAGAGATATGGCATTGAAGTTACACTGCGGGGGCAAAGGTTAAACCCCACTACTTTTGGCGTTAAGCTCTTGAAGAAGAAAAATGCCATCACGCAGTTCGTAATTGGTACAGATCTCCTAATTTTGATTCTTTGATTCTGGAGATTGTTGATTAATTGTACGTAATGTGATAGTTTTCAAGTACAAATGTATACTGTATTGTTTCCCTTGATGGTATATATGTTAAATTTTCTCTCACATTTCAGCTGGTTTTTGCTTGCATTGCCTTTTGGATCGTCCAAATTTTCTGTATAATCAATTATAAAATCTCAAAGATTCGAGATTGAAGTTGTTGTAAAACTCAACTTCCCAAGAAAAATTTGGAATATACAGCCAAATGAGTAGAGAGAAAAAAAGAATAAATTTTATTATTTTATTATAAACTATTCACTTTTTGAATAATGTACTCAAACTTTTAATTTTGATAAAATGCATCGTAAACTTTGAAACCATGACAATTAAGGTTCAATTACTTTTAATCTCTGTTCAAAACTCTATTCTAGATGTTGAGCTTTAATTTTTTCCAAAAATGAGCTCCGCACTTTAAAAAAATTATAAGCAAACCTTGTGACTAAAATCGTCTATGTCTTTTAACGTTTTTAACTGTTGGACTTCAATTGTTAAGGATTTCAAATTATAAGATATATTTTGCTAAGATTAAAAGTTTGGATTGAATTATGCAAAAAATAAATAATTTATGATGTAAGAGTATAATTTATTCAAACTGAAACAATAATTTTATATAAGGCACGTTTGGCATTATTTTTGGAGGCTGCTTTTAGCTTTTGTAACCACCTATAATAATTTAGGGTGTTTGGTAAACTTCACTTTTGAAAAGCTGCTTTTGAAAACTGTGTTTAACAGAAAAAGTTAAGAAGCAAACCAAAGGTTTTTTTTAACAACTTTGCTTTTATAATTTAAAATTACTAAACTAAACTTAATAATAATTCAAAACTACTAAACAATTAGACTTTTGATGCCCCGAAAAGATGATATAATGAGAAGAAGTCAGATGCAATTGTTTTTTAACATGTTGGCTTGCCAATTTTTTTCTTTCTTTTATCAGATTTTTGTTTCCTTAAAAGGCCATCTTTTATAAGCCACAATCCTTTTTTTACATATTTATTTTTTTGCTTTATAAGTTTCTGTAAGTTTTTTTTAATATTTTCTTGACAAACAATTCTTTGTCTAGTTTCATGTGCAAATATTATTTATGTTGACCTTAAAATTAAATTTAATTAAAAACTAAAACTAAAACTATGCTTAATAAAATATGTCTATTTTTATCATTATATATCTTTTACAGTAATTTTATATATAGTTTACTAAACACATGCAAACCTGTTTCTAGTTCTTATAATAGCTTTGAAAAAAATTTACCAAATACTGCCTGTTTTAATCCACAACATAATAGAGCAAAAAAAAAAAAAAAAAAAAAACACAACAAAACCAATAGCACAACACAATAATGCCACACTAGCCTATAGTCTGAAATCTTTGAGGTGCCTTTTTCTTACTCTTCCTTTTTTAATATGACCGTGATGAATTTAGTTTGTTGGTGTCAAAATGATAATCTCATTGTAACTCTTTCAATTATAATCCTATCATTTCTCTGCTTTGTTTGCGGCATTTGAGCGATGTAAGGGTCCAGTCAACATCCATGCTTGATGCTTTGCACTTCACGCTTCACAGGACCAAATAGGAAAAGCAGCCACCTTTACCAAGAGAAGGAATTCTCCTCTTCCTTTTAACTTGTTCTATCATTAGTTAGCTACCCAAAATAAATAATAAGAAAACGAAAACGAAAACAAAAACAAAAACAAAACTAGACAAGAAAGTTTATTTATGTAACTATTTTTTTAACCTTAGAGTAATTTATATTCGTAGTCTCTTAACTCTTAAATAGGTAATATTTTAGTTCTTATTTTTTTAATTTTAGTGAACCAACCCTTAAACTCTTAAATCTTTAGCAATTTTTATGCTCCCGTCAAAAACTAACCAAACCCGAACGGAAAAATGCACGTGCGCATCAGTTGTGGGTTTTTTATTACAAAATTAGCCAAATGTCCTCATTCCAAAATGCTTGAGTTTTTCTCTTTATTTCCCCTATTTTTTGTTTTAATCCCATTTTCAGAATTAGGGATTTTTCAAATTTCAAGTCTCTCCCAACTCGAAAATTGAATAACTTGAAACTAAAAATCTCGAGATACATTGCGCACTGATCCGAGGCTGGCGAAGAGCAAGTTCCAGGGTTCTTCCCGGTGTGGTGAAAATACGAGAAAAAGAGGCTTCGTCACCTTATTATGGTAAGTCGTCAAACCTCTCAATGGATTTGAATGGATTTTCGGTTAAAATGAAAAATGGAAGAAGATGGGTGTTCATTTTTTATGCTAGTTTTTTTTTTTTTGTTGCTGTTTTTTTGGCGTTCGTGAGGTTAACCGTGTTATAATGTTGGGAAATTTGCTTGCTTTTGCACAGCAAAGAATGTTATTCATTGTTTTTTGTTTGCTATGGCGATAAGAGTTTCTTTTAGTCTCCACTTTATTCTAGCAGTACATGTTATTGGTTATGATGTCAGCGTCTTTTCCCCCTTTTGTTCCTTTTTGGGTGGTAAAATCATGTTTTGCTCTCAGTCTGACACACGCATATAGGTACACCTTCAAAAAAATTAAGAGAAAAAAAAATTCAAGCAAAAAATACAATGCTTCTATTTCCACCATGTACGCCATCACCAAAATTGATCGCTAAAATATAAGCAATCTGTCAACACATATTGGTCAATTACACTCCAAAATGGATTTGATAAATATGTATATGTTTCATTTAGGACTATTGTATAATGTGTATATATGTATATGTTTTGTTATTTTCTTTTTTTTTTTTTTGTTTGTTTATTTGTAGAAAAATTTTATTTGGCTAGGCAGGTCTTATTGCTATAGATTTTTACACGTCGAAAGTGTGTCATGGGGATGGGTTATTTGAAGATGTAGGAATTACGAGGCTATGTGGGTGGTGAGGTTAGTCTCATTGATGATGTGGTTGGAAGTTTTTTGACCTATATCGATGTGGAAGATATTGCTATGATGTTAGGATATGAAAGAGAAACGGATTTTTATTATAAGGTCTTAGACAACAATGAGTTTATTCTTAATGAAAGTAATCAGAGAATTTTTGAAATGTTAGATCAATATGGTTATTCTAGGGTAATTAATTTATATTTTGTGTTAGACCGGTGCCCTTTGGAAATACATTTGGAGCTTTGTGTTGATGAGTTTGTATTTAGTCTCGACGATGGAGTGCCATTTGACACCGATCCTACTCTAATCTACCATGAAGCTGAAGAGAATTCTATCCCTGAACCTCAAAATCCTATCCCCGAGCCTCATTCTAACCCTACTATTGAAAAGATTGTTTTTGAAACCAATAAAGATACAAATTTAGAAGACTTTGAGTTTGAAGATTTGGATTAAGAGGAGCCTTATCTGCCTAAGAATGATATTGACCCTACAAAGAATTGGGAAGAATTCCATGATATTCATCTAGAGGAGGATACAAATGATTTGTTAGAGAGTGAGGATTATGGTACAGATGTTCTTGACACTACTTCAAAAGAAGATGAAAAGGTTGATTTAATTAAGAAACCGAGGAGGCAAAGAACTTTGGAGTACAATCCTAATGTAGACATTCATGACCCTAAGTTCCATATTGGATTGGTTTTTCCTAGGGGTTGTTCTTTCAAAGAAGCTGTCAAGGAGCACACTATAAAAGAGCATAGAAATATTAAGTTGGTAAAGAATGAGAAGAAGAGGATTAGATCCAAATGTAAAAGTGGGTGTCCTTAGATTCTGTATGCAATGATTCAAGATTATGGTGTGTCTGACATGGTAAGAACATACAATAAAACTCACACATGTGGTTTGAGCTTCAAGACGACACATATAACTGCAAAATGGCTAAGTAAGAGGTATTTAAGTCAGTTTCAGGCAAATCTTAATTGGAACAAGGCCGGGTACAAGCAAGCTGTGATAGATGACATACAAGTTGATGTAACAAAGTGGTAGTTTTATAGAGCTCAGGAAGTGGCGAGGAAAATTATTTGAGGGGTTGGTTAAAGAACAACATGGTATGCTGTGGGATTATTGTGAGGAGCTGAAGTATGCAAATCCTGGAACCACTGTCAAAATGATGTGTAATTTAGAGATCGAAGGATACACAAAATCTTTCAGGATTTACATTTGCCTCGATACTTGCACGAAAGGCTTCATGTCAGGTTGCAGGCTGCTCATTGGACTTGACAGTTGCTTTGTCAAAGGGCCTCATAAAGGCCAACTCTTAGTAGCTGCAGCATCGGATCTTGACAATGCTATTTATCCAATAGCACAGTTGAAGGGTAATTGCAAGAAAGTTAGCAGCCCTTTTGTGATTACATAGAGGTGCCATTAGTACAACATCAATAGCAAATCGAAATGTTTAATGTTTATATTTTGTAATTTTAGCAGCCATTTTTTCATGTTTTTATGCTATGAATGCTTGTTGAGCAGATTTTTTCCCATATCAGAAAAATTATTTTCTGTTTTCCATTGCGCATATAAAACGACAGATTCTAAATTGCATATTCTTTTTTTTTTTTTTTGGGACAACTATAAACTACAGATTTTAAAATGGACAACAAATTTCATTTTCTTTTCCATTTATCAGCCGTGCATATTACAAAGCGAAAAACGCTATTTCTAAATTGCCAATATGAAGGACGTTCAATATCTGAGACTGTCACTTTTCGGCAAATGGTCTATAGTCAACAAACCTCAAAATTTAAAAAATAAAAAATAAAAAATTGAATACTATATCAAACTTCTTTGAGCTTAACTGGGTACTATATCTTCAATTTATCTTCATACAAATGTGTATAAAACTTGTAGCTCATCTCAAATCCTACTCATAATTACCATCTTTAAAACTCAGCCAATAATTATTCCAAGAGAAAAAAACTGACAACAAGACAACATTAAAAATTACAATAATTTATCTTATATTACATCAAGTTTTTAACAATAACTTGTACATATACAATAGACTACAAAAAAGCCAGAGAAAGCTAACATATTTGCTTGTTCCCATGGCAAACTCCAACCTAAAATAAACAACCAAATCAGCCCCTTCTAGTGCAAAATTCCAACCCAATATATCTCTACAAAGGTCAGAGGACTGTATTGAACTAATTTCTAGTGCAAAATAACCAAACAAATATGGCAACAATAGAAAACATAAACCACTTGCAGAATCCGCTCCTTTGTCTTGAACTAGCTACCAATTGCATTGCCTTCAACTGATCTTCTAGAAATTTTTTTACTCCCTCTGTGTTGTTCTTCAATTACTTCCACTTGAGCCCCCAAATCATTAATTCGTTTAAGCAATCCATGAATGATATTTTTTTGATATTGCGCACATGGGTGGGTCCTTCCACTAGAAAATTCACATGCCTCCACACCCTGAGTAGAACAATATACTCAACCAGTAAAGAGGGAAAAAAACCTGTCGAAAACAATGTAAAAATTAAAAAAAAAAACAAAAAATAAACAAAAAATAAAAAGTCGACTATTTGCTAAGGTTTGAAATTTGTTGATTTAAACTCCAGTATGGAGAGAATCAAGCTATTGACACCTTTAAGACAAGAATTCAAAGTCAATCTATTTTCGCTAGAACTCAGGTTTACTTATACAACTTCTTTTTCTTTTATATATATATATATATATATATATATATGTATGTATGTATGTATGTATATATCAAAATCTGTAGTATAAAATATTGCTACCAGCATTCATATATTCTTTATTGTTGCATAAAAACAAAAAAAGAAAAAAAAAGAAACTGCAAGAACTCACACCATAAAATCGACATCTGTAGAACCGGTGACTGAGAATGTAGTCAGTCAAGATCTTTGTAGGCGTCTTACAAGTGCATAATGTGCCTTCAGCTGTCCACATTTTGTACCCCAATCTCAAGAAAATTTCCTCAATTAAGAACCCTAACTCTTGTAAAGAAGAAGACCAGAGAAATACACGACCACAAGGCCCCAAATTCATACCCTTGCGCAAAAATATGGCAATGCCCTAAAAAAAAACCCCACCTGACACGCGCATGTGTTTTTTTTAGGGTTTGGTTAATTTTTTAACAGAAGTTCAACAGCTGTCAAGGATTTAAGAGTTTGAAGTTGTACTGTCAAAAAAAAAAAAAAAAACTAATAGGGTGTTTGGAAGGTGGTGGAAACAAATGGTGAGAACCTCTTTTACTGTAGCATATGAGAACTTTATATTGTACCAATTTTTTTTATTGTTACTATAGCATGTGAAAGCTTTTTACTGTTTATAACTGATTTTGTGGTGGAAACTGCGGTTCCCACCACTTTGCCAAACACCCCATAAATGTCAAAATTAAAAAAAAGAACTAAAGTAACATTTATTAAAAAGTTAAAAAACTATAAAACTATAAGTATAAGTAACTCTTGATGTCTGTTAATTATTTTATTTGCAAATATAGCACCGTATAAGATGTCTCTTAAAACAGGGAACGGAGAGTTTGTGTAATTACATTAAACAAAAAGGTTTTAAACATGGCCCACTACACGTTGGATGCACGCATTGTGATTTGCGACTTCGCCAGCAAAGATATGTGGCATTGCAATTCCACGTGGCAGTTACACGCTTGCTGACTGTGCCCACTTCGTAAATTCTGTCTCTCTTTTTATTTTATTTTTTTGGGCTGGCCTAAAAATTTCTTTATTTGCATTGTCAAAGCTCAATTTTTATGTGCCAGGTCTTCAGGGTTGTGTTAGGTTAAGCCATGCACGTGTCATGAAATGATGGAGCAACGCATTGAAGTTTTTTTTTTTTTTTTTTTGGCTTTTTTCTCTTTTTTTCCTCGTAGGAATTCAGATTTGTTTTGAATTATGAAAGACTGCAACAATGTAATAACAAGACAAGTATTGTATGCTTCGCTCGTTTCAACCACTTAAAAAAAACAGGTTTATTTTTTTTAGATGTTATAGTAGTCTATTTTAATGTAAAGCTTTTACGTGTTTAAATTTTAACTGATTTTTAAAAAAAATCTATAAACTCATCCAAATAACCTATATTTAAATCGTCAAACAATAAATGAGATTTAAAATATAGTTGATTGCATTTATCCAGAAGCTTCTAAGGAATAACACTAATTATAAATGAGTTTTCTATTATAAGTCCATTTTTTTTTCTTTTGTTCGTTGAGAGAGAGGGAGACAGGTATAGAAAAGAAGCATTGGATGCACCGGTGAAGAATGGATTTTTACAGTTTGGTTTTGATACAACAAGTGAAGCAAAAAGTAATTCTAAAACTTTAATGCTACGTTTGGTAAGAAGAAAAAAAAATAAGGGGAAAAAGAAAACTATAGAGAAAAGAAAATTACATGGAAAGAAAAGATTTTGATTTTTTTTTTACTTGTTTGGCATATAAGGGTAGAAAAAAATAATTTTATCTTCTTTTGTTTGATATTGTAAAAAAAATCAAAAAAATAAAAAACTTACTATTAATACAATTACTATTTTGTCTAAATATTATTTAAATATTTTCTTAATTTGGCATATAATTTTTTTGTAATTTTGATGAAAAAATATGACAAATTAATAACTTTACTTTTTTCTCGTAAAATCTACCCATATTTAAAAATGAGCAATTTTGATGAGACTTAGTGTACTATTTTTTCCACTCATCCTTCCTTTTCATTCTATTTTTTTCTTTTTACCAAACACCCAATCCTATTAATTTTTGTCTTAAAATCTTTCCACCTTCCATTTTTCACTCATATTAATCATAGCTTAAAAGTACGTGTGGTTCTATATTATTTACTTCCCATGAGTTTTTCGTCATCGATCTCTCCTTCTTTCTTCCCCATCTTCCTCTCTCTCTCTCTCTCTCTCCCCCCATCTTCCTCAATCTGACCTCAGCCAGCTGTCGGCCTTCGCAACCCCCTACAGCCGTCCGCCTTTCCAAGATCCAATCTGACGTCGGCCTCCCCGCCCCAACCCTCCAAACACACACACACACACACACAGAGTTGTCGGCCTTTGCAAACTCTGGTCTAACCTCGGCCAGCCATCGCGGGACACAGCCATCGACCTTGGCGCCCCCCACAGTTGACCTTTACCCGATCTGGTCTGACCTCTGGCTGCCATCGTGAGACCCACTCACTCCTCTGCGAAGCCACCAAGATCTGTGAGCAGCGGTGTAGCGGCCCACACGAGAATGCCAAGACCCACATGGCTCTCTTCACCGGAATTTCGGTCTCTCCGCTAGAATTTTTTCCTTGTGAAACCATTTGTTTGTTATCAATGTATTTCTGGAAGTTTAGTTTTTAGGAAATTGTGAAATTTTTGTAATTGATTTGGCTTCAAAATCTGTCGGACCGTCAAAATTATTAAGCATCCTCACTGCCCATGGAGCACCCTAGATCTTCGACCTTCTTAGTTTTATCTGTGTATTATTATTATTATTATTATTATTATTATTATTATTTTGAAAGCACAGATTATATAACTTTAGGGAAAAAACTTCTGAAAATATGTGTGTAATTGAGATTAATCTATGATTTGTGAAAGTTTTTTTTTATTAAACTTGTGAAGTTTATCCCCAGTTCTTCAAAATTTTTTATTTGTAAAATTAGTGCTATTTGTGTACTGAATTGAGACTAACCCTTGTATTTTCCAAAGAATTTATGTTTTAAAATGACCGTATAAAATGAATTTAATTTGTGTCCATTTTGCTTTTTTTCTTATTTTTTAAATATAATTGGTTTTTAACATTTTACTGTATTTAAGTTATGATACCGTGTGGGAGAGTCTATATAAAACCTGTATAAGATCTAATAATAGCCGTAGCATCATATTTTACTGATTGAGAATTTCGATGTTCTCCACATAGACTTTCCCAAAAGAAATATATCAAAAAAGAAAGAGAGAAAGAAAACAAATTATGGTAATTTCTCACTAGGTAGACGGCTTTCTCTAAGCCCACAATTAGATAATCCCATGGTTTTTGCTGGAATCATTAATTCCAATCTTTTTTTAGAAGCCTTTTCTACCAAAAAATCTAAGTTTTTTTTTTTCATTCAACGGATTATTTATCCAGACAAATTTGGTCACCAAATAGAAGATGAAGGTAAATAGTCCTAATCCTAATCCAAATTAGGTGCACTAAACACACCATAAGAGTTTTGCTTAACAAACTAGTCTTAACAGGAATAAAAAAAAAGATATATAATTGAGAGGAAAAAAAAAAACACGAGTTTAAGGGCTCGTTTGGTTTGTGGTTTTAACCACAACTTGAATCATTTTGTTATAGTATTTTTTCTCATAAAATTTAAATTTTTATTCAAATTCTTTATTCAAATCGATGAATCAGACGGACTCTAAGGTGATAAACATATAACCATAACTACTTCAAATGGAAAAGAAAAGAGCTGTGTACAAGGTTATTGTGGGAGACCAATTTTTTTTTTAATCTAAGCTTAATGTATATGTGCGAGCATGCGTGGGTAATGTGTGTATATTAAATCTCCTATATATAATATGATCAGGACGGAACTTCTTTATTTTTTTGACCCATATTAAAAATAAAGGGCTGAATGTAAATCAACGATAAATAAATAAATTCTATGGACAATCACAGGTTGCTTCTTACAAGCTTTCTTGGTTAGCTTTCATGCCAAGTATCCTTTCCTTTTCCTTTCCTTAATAAATAAATAACATATATAATTTCTAAGACGTTTAAAACAATCGCACCGTTGTTTTCTTCGCCACTCGTTGCGCGATCCTCTGTTTCTAGACGCCGTCGGATTTCTTTTCCTTTTCATATTATAACTTTAATTATTATTATTTTATTACCTTTTTTCGAAATAAATTTATTTGTTAGATGAGAATGATTTACGATGATAAAAATAATTTATTATTGAATCATTCATGAAATGTAAGATAAATTATTTATTAAAAACAATATATACAATGCGTTTGATAACTAAATAATAAGAGGAAAAAATTGGTTTAATTATGGGGATATGCTTGTAATTAGGATTCTCTTAACTTAGGAATTAGAATATTATATTAACCCAAAAAGGATGACCAATCAAGCGAACCCATCAATGGTAGAGAATCAAAGGGCTACTATAAATTTGGAATATTGAACCCAATTCCTTCATTTCATACCCCCGGCTTTTTTTTTTTTAATACACGGATTTAGGAATAGTCTTCACTTAGACACTCTAACCAGTCATTCACAAATGTATGTAATATTGTTTGTATATTTGTGTAACATTCAATATATTCACATATAACACGTGATAAATATAATCCAACATATATAACATTAGATGCTTCATTTAAACTATTAAATGTTAGACAAATGTAGGAACAACATTACATCTACAATAAAAAAATATTACAAGTGCATGATTAATTAGGGTTCCTAGGTTAATTATAAAACTATGCCTCTTAGTTTAAATTATTTTTCAATTTGTCTCTTTGTAGTTGAAAACTACAAAGGTATTTTTTAAATTTAAAAAACTTGTTTCAATTTTATTCCTCGCGGACTTTTTTTACCAAAAAAATGAAAATAAGACCAAGATACTCTTAATTATATTATATTTATTACTGAAATATATTTTTTTCTTGAAAAATTCTTTTAAAAAAATATCTTTATATTTTAAAAGCCATGAAACTTAATTAAAGTCTTTTTTAAATAAGATGTTTTATTTTAAGATTTTATATGTTTTTAAATCTATAAAATATTTTTGTAACTATTTAATAATAATTATGTTTTGTTTTACATATTTTTTAATTTATAGTGATGAATTTGAAATTAATTTTATAATTTTAAAAAACAAGTTAGTAGTTTTTAAAAGTAGGTTGATAAATTAAAAAATAGTTAAAATTAAGAGACATTCCGACGTAATTAACTCATTTTTCTCAATTCGTTTATTTGTGGCCTTTTTTTCTCCTTTTACAGACACGTATTTAAGTCTCAAAAGTAAAGTTGTGTGTCTGTTTCGGTGTTGACCTGAACATAGAGAATCCGTCGACCTCTTGTGCCACGCCTTCTATAATTAGAATTCCCACCATTAAAACAACCAGAAACTCCAAATTAAAAAAAAATAAAATAAAAAACCAAAAATAAAAAACCACCAAACTCGCCAAATACCGCCTTAATTTATCGTCTCATCAGAAAGACCACTTTCAGTTCTCATCCCAAAACCACCTTTAATTCCAATCCCACAAACATAAACAAGAAACCGGTTTTTAATTTGTTAAAAAAAAGGTTTTCCTTTTCACCGGTCGATTTCTCATCGGCAGTTGGTCGGAGGAGGACAAGGAGGAGGGGTCCGTTCGATCAGGAGCGTACACGTGTAGGGTGGTGGTGGTGCGGGGAATGGAAACGGAGGTGGGGGGAGTCACGTGGGGCACGTGGGAAGAGCTTCTCCTCAGCGGCGCTGTTCTCCGGCACGGAATCCAAAACTGGGACACCGTCGCCGGTGAGCTTCGTGCTCGAGCCCTTTGTCCGTACACTTTTACCGCTGAGGTAACCATGCAGTAAAATTACGTTCCACTTTTACGATACAAATTCTTGTTTTTATTATTTGAATTTTGCTTTTTTGATGAAGAAGAATTAATTTTCATTGTATGTGATTAATATCGCATGATTCATAATTGCCTTATATTTATTTTTTTCTTTTCCATTGTGGCTTTTGCATTTTTTTAAGTTTTCAACTTTTTTTTTTGTGTAAAGTTTTTAACTTTTACTCATAACTTTAATAAATTAATAAATAAATGGAACTTTCATACATACTGTGGCCTTTTATTTTTACGAGGAATTTGTCTTTTTTTGCCCGGAAATCCTTATCTCATCCGTCTTTTTTTCTTTTTTTTTTTTGAGATGTGAGAAAAAACAAAAAAAGTTAAAAAAAAAGAAGCATTCATCCTATTGGCAATTGCAAGAATATGAATGTGAATAAATAATCGCGTCTTTGGAATAAAGTTGGTAAATTTTCATTTTTGTGGTCAGAGAATATATACTTGATTTTAATTAATTTGCAAATCAATTTAGTAGTTGCATTCCAATTTCCCATAATACACGGCAAAGACATTGACCATATTTTTGGGTGAAGGTAGAAATTGACCAATTTTGTTACTAATTGCTGTACATTGTTGACTCAATGTGATATGTTGACATTGACCACCCTTAATAAATCTCCATGAGTTTCAAGGTTAAAATTAATGTCCGTCTAAAAATATATTATAAATTAAATTTGGTCTCATAATTTTAAGAGTATTAAGGTTTTAATATATGAGGACAAAAATAATTTTTTTGACATTTCAAGTTGTGTCAACCAATTTAGCACCTTATTCAATGTACTCAAACGAAAAAAATCTGTTTAAAAGCATTTTAAATTTTTAAATGATGTGATATGATATGATTTTTTTTAGGTAAACATAGAATTCAATAAAAAAAGTCAAGACAAATCACCTCAATTTGATTAGACATTATTGAATATTAAAATTAAAAAAAAATTGCATCTCTCTTTTATTAACTTTAAAAACAAGTTAAAAAAACAGTTGCTGTGTTGTTTGATGCATAAATTTTTAACTATAAAGGCAGTTTTAAATCATATGGACGGTTTAAACTAACGTTTAGTAGAGTAATTACTAAAACGATTCTAAACCATAGAGACAATTTTAAATCAGTTAAAACATTCAAAATCCAAACTTTACCCGCTTCCCCCCTAAATTTAGGCGGTTTATTACAGTAAAATCATTATCATTCTCGTTTTTCTTCTTAAACAACCATTATACTCATTTTAACTTTTATATTTTCAATATCTATTCAAAACCATTGTTTAAACCTCGCGACTTAAAACCTAAAGTTCAAACCACTAGGTTCTAAACCATATTATTAGAAACTTGTACGGTAAACAAATCCTAATCATCGGCCGTATTTAGTTATGGTTAAGTGACAATTCTAGGCAAAAAATAAATATATAAAAAAGGGACAATTATGGTTTTATAACTGAAAGGGAATAATGATTCTAGTCATTGTAACATGTGAGAGCTTTACATCGTAGCAACGAAAAAGTTTTGGTTTGAACTAAAGTAGCCAAACACACTAATTTTTACATTTGTTTTAGTTTTAATTGGATAATTAACTTCCAATACAGAGATCAAACTGATTAGTGTCGTATTTCTCTCTCTCTATTTTGTTTTGATCTAATTACAATGACACATTTTTTTGTTACTAAATTGTGCTTTTGTTTCAGGTATGTAAGGCCAAATATGAGGACTTGCAGGAGCGTTATTCTGGATGCAAGTGAGAATGGACTTGCATTTCAAAATCTGAGTGATTTCATGTGTTTTTTCAAGACAAATTTATTGTTTGGTTTTTAACCTTTTTAGTTGCATTATAATTATAATTACAATTAAAATGATACGTTCTGCATGTCATTATACGTTCATGAGTGAAGGGAGTTATATGATTATTTATTTATTTTTGTTAGAGTTACCCATTTCATACGTTACATTTTGATATTATTTTTGTATTTTTAGGGCGTGGTTTGAGGAGATAAGAAAGAAGCGAATGGCAGAGTTGAGGCATGCTTTAGAGCTTTCTGAAGGCTCAATAGGGTTTGTCTTTTTTATTTTTTGTTTTTTAAATACTTATTTAATCTTTTATAACCTCAAAAACAATAACAAAAAGAGGTAGAACATATATCTATTTTCTTTTTTTGCCAAACATTTTTTACCTCTTCAAGGGACATCACCTATTAGGCACTTTATGAAAGGCAGACTTGGCCACTTAATCAACATTTTTCATCTCCTTGGCAGAACAAATGATAGCTAAATAAGTGACAACCTTGAAATCTAATTATAGCCTTAAACTAGAAGCATGGTTTGTTAATTACCTTATTTAAAGCACATGTTGTACTGGTTTTGTTGAAACAGAATTCTGATGTAAAAAACAATGTAGACTGACTAGTAAGTGTGTAAAAAATCATGCTTTTAAGACTTTGCATGTTCTAGAGCTTCTCAAATGGAATGCTCAAATGACGTGCCAATGTCAAATTTTGACGTTTGAGCCGTAAAAGTCACTATCCAATGTAATGCTATTGTTTATATTTTTGTTCGTGCTAGATATAGTATTGACATTCATTTGCACAGGAGATGGTCTTGCATTGACGGAGAGAATTTGTTTGACATTTTGTTTGATTATTATAGGCTTCTATTGCCTGGTGCTTTTAGTGTTGATCTCTCTTATGTTAAAACTTGTTCTTGCGTCCTGCCACAGATCTCTCGAGTCCAAACTCGAAACTCTCAAGGGTAAGAATGGAGGAGAATTCCGCGTTAATTACGCCTCTAGCCAGACAGAATCCCCTGCAGCATCACAAAAATCGGAAGGATTGGAATCCTTTAGTAAAGAGACATCCAAGGACGGGCTTTCTGCTGGCAGTTTTACCCTGGAAACCAGAACTAGCTGCTCAGCTGAGTGTTTCAATCCACACGCCGTATCGGGCAAAGAGACAGAGACAAAGCCTGAAGTTTTGCGCCGCCCTTTTGAGCAGGGGAAAGTTTCGATCGCGGAGAGTTTGGCGGACGGTGTCCATGGAAGACAAGGAGGGATGCTAAAGAAGAGGAGAGGGACAAGGAAGAGAAGGAATTGCAGTAGCAAGGAAGTCAAGGAAAGTAGTGTTGGAGAAAGTGGATATTTGGATTCGGCTGACGCTGTAACTGCCTCCCGGTCCAAGGAAAACTCGACCAGTGACTGCGCTGAGGTTTCAAAATCTACTATTTTGGATGACCAGGTTAGGGTGGCAAAGAAGGATGGGATTGATGATCTGTTGAATGTCTTCAACTCCATTGTGGAGCACAAATGCGCCTCTACCTTTCGCCGCCGGCTTGACAGCCAGGTATTGAAAAAACAAAACAAAACAAAATGCCTTGTCTGCTCATTATGGCTGCTTGAGCTCACTTATTTTCTACTCTATTGATATAACAGAAGAGAGGAAGGTACAAGAAAATGATTAGGAAGCACATGGATTTCGACACTCTAAGATCGAGAATCACCAGCCGTTCGATCGTTTCAGTTAAGGAACTCTTCCGAGATCTTCTGCTGCTGGCTAACAATGCCTTGGTTTTCTACTCCAAGAACACGCGCGAACACAAGTCCGCTTTGCTCCTCAGAGAACTCACCACCAACACATTTCGCCAGCGTTTCAATGGTTTTAGCAGCAGCAAGGCTGCCTCTACCAAACTCTCCGCCATGACAACAACACCACCAACAACAACAATCACAATCCGCAGTCCTCCGGTTAAGCCCCAGAGCGTTCCCCCTGGCCAAAAAATTGCCCCGTTAAAGAGGATGGAGGCCAAGGATGTCGCCAAGACTCCAAAAAAGGAGTTTGGTCAGCCTAGAAGAGTTGGACGTAAGAGTAACACAAAACAACATGGTGTTGGTCCAGTAAAAGGAAGGAAAGGAGGTAGGACAAGGTAGAATGAACAATTGTAAATTAGTTTTTCTGTTTTTCTTTTTCAAATGCCCGGTATAGATAGATATATTCACTGATTCAGGAAGGAGTATCAAAGACCAAAGTCTATCTTTTAAGGTCTTTCTTGTACAAAATTTGCCCATCTTCTTTTGTCCTTTTGGTGTTATCATTGTCTTATAACATCAACACGAAAGCTTGAACTACAACAATACTAGTAGTAGAAGAGAAACAAGAATACGTAGAGCAGTTGATCCTCTCAATGGGTAAAGGACTTGATGGTACTGGTGGTGGTTCTAATTTCAAGGAAAAGTTGCTAAAGGTTGTGCACTTCATGTTAATACATTTTAACTAGTTACCCATGAAAGTCTCAAATCATTGAAGTTAATTGTCATGATTAGTTTTTTGTTTTCTACAAAAACAAATCCTGTTAATTACTTTCATAATTAGTTTTTTCTTTATCCAAAAACAAATCCTAATGTTTGCATGGCTGTTATTTTATTTTTATCATAAACTTTATAAAACGGGACACCTATTGAAGATACTTATCTCTCTGTAATTTCTAAATTATACTTCCCACTGACTAATTATATTCTTAAATATTTTGCATCATATTTCTTTCCAAACACAATTTAATCCTTTTCCTTAATAAAAGGCTGTTCAATTGATTCTCCCTAACATGAACTTGTTTCCTTGACAACGGGCTTGGGCACATTATCCGCGAGGCGGGCTCCAAAACGACACCCAACATGGCTCTCGCTACAATTTCCGCGCCGTTGTTGAATCGCTTTTTGTTGTTATAAATTCAAGGTTTTTTTTTTTTTTTTTTGTTTAAGTTTTTTGAAGTTTTTTTGACTCTCTGAATTCAAAGTTATTGTTATATTTGAGGGTGTGTTTGGCAACCTATTCCAACTACATAGTTAGAATTGCTACAGTGTAAAACTCTCACATGTTGTAATATAAATAAAAGTAAGTTACAGTATAAATCTTTCGCATGCAACAATAAAATCGCATTAACTGTATTGTCAAACACACTCTGAATTTTTATGAGTCAAGTATAAACTATGATCCGGAGGGAAAAAAGAAAAAGAGGAGAAGGAAGAGACTATGATTATTATTATTTATCTGTATTTTGAAACATGTAATCTGTTGTGGGGACAAACGTTAAGGTTTATTAATTCCAACACACAAATAGAAATATGGGAAGAGGCAAAATTTAAAGAACTCAGTTGCAACAATGCCTTCACTGTGGGGAAAAAATGCAACACTGCACTTGTCTTGACACGAATTACGGCCAATCACATACCACACTATTATATGTTGGGAAAGGAGTAGAAAAACTTATTATAACACATACTATTACGGAAAATTACATCACGGTATTTTGTGTTGTATTGTTGGTTCAAATTGTGTTATTTTGATTTTTTTTATTTAAACAGGAAAATCTAAACTTTGTAGTTTAAACTGTAATAACATCTAACATTTAGATATATAATTAAAGTGCTGATCTAAACAGGAAATTCGAACTGAATTTTGTTTTTAATTGAGTGTTGAGAACTATGGTTTGAAACATAAAATTGTACTTAATTGAATATATGACATAATTTAGGTAAGTTATTTAATTGAGAAGAAATATGAAATGAAAATGTTAAATTACAAATACAAATAATTGGGAGTGAAATTATTGTTTAATATTGTTCAAAATGTTGAAATGAGAGAGGTATTGAGTTTTGAGTTGAGTTATTCAACCCATTTTGAAGTATTAGTTAAGTTTAAATTAAATGCTTCATCAAATACTAATTCAAATATTGATGTTGCTGAAAATGGACTGAACCAAACTGAACCTGTAAACCAAAACACGCCATTTATTTTTGAGAAGATTACATATTATGCCACACATTTAAAATATGTGTTTTTTCATGTTACACTTAAAAAAAATAGTGTTACGTTGTCATGCATAATACTTATTTAAGTTGTGTAACACTTACCCTTTATGACATTCATAAAAAAAAAGTATTTATGAAAATTTTCCTTTATTTTCCTCGAAGTAGAAGTACTTATTCACTATAATCTAAAAAATATTGGGGGACTTTACAAGAATGCTACAAATTTTAGGTTTAGATTTATTTATGTCAAAAGAAAAAATATTTGTAAAAAATGCCACAACTATGTCGCACAATATATTTAGAATACAAAATATATCCTTAAGCTTTATGGTTATGTCAATTAATTATATGGTTTTTTTTTTTTTTGTTAAAATGCCTGTTAATCAAGAAAGTATAATTGTCTAACAAAATAATTTTGTTTAAATAATATAGTAGTAAATATAAGCTTTTTTAGGATATGATAAAGTTCAATCTGCTGAGTTTTTTTTGTGACATCTTCTATAAATATCTTTAAATATCGAGATATTCAATTCACTAATTTAATAAAGCACTGGAGATGTTAATTTTATCCGTTGTTATCATCGTTTTTTTGGCTTTAGTAACACTTGTGGTGGTCTGTTCAAACACTTCTAGAACGTGGCTATCAACTAATCATTATATGTTATAGATAAATGGTCTTCTTCCTCACGAACTTAGTCCACCTTTCGGAGGCCCATAGACTGAGTATGACACTTTTGGATGAAAATAAATCAACTTTTCTAAACTCGTTTAAGGGTCTCACTAAGCACCAATAAGCATTTCCTAATCAAATTAATCGATAGACTCAATGCCCGCCATTTAAGACTTGTTTAGATTTCCTTTACCCATCACAATCAGGAAGAAGTAGTCGGTTTAGCCAATTTCTACTCTGTTCCCTCTCTCTCTCTCTCTCTCTCTCTTTCTCCATTTTGATGTCATGTTAGCTTTTTGGCAAACAAACAAGATTTTAATTACAAGTGATAACCTTAGCAAACTAAGTTCAAGGATTATTTTTTTAAATACCCCTAAATTATTTACCACATTTTATTTTGCCCTTTAATTTTTATAAAATCAGTCAAAATAACTTTAATCTATAGAAAATAGGTCAAAAACCCCTCTGTCCAATTCCGTCTACAAGCTTACTAGAATTGCAGATGTGGCGTATCATTAACAATTAATTAAAAGTATTGGGTTAAAGCAAAAATTAAAAAAAATAAAAATAGAAAATAGCTTGCCCAAATCCCTACCCACCCTGCGGCGCTATTTCTCGTTGATCCCTCCAACGAAGCCACCAATGTCTACCCATCCCAAATGACCTCCAAGCCACGCCTTCGTTGCGAAGCCCAAGTGCTCAAATGTCATAGCGTTGAACAACATTCACTCAGGGACCCAATCCTCGCCATAAAAGCGACGACCAAACCCTTAGAGCTGTTGTCGCTTGCCTAGATCTGCAGTTGTCCATCACTGACGAGCCCTACCGGTCAACAACTAGTTTTTTTCCAGCTCTGCCCCTTCTTAGCGACGCAACCCCAAAATCATGACGACTCGACGTGAGCCTTACTTAGGAACAGGATCTCTCATTAGGGTGAGCGGTTGGGTAGGTCCCATCGTGAGGTGTGGGTAAGGGTGCAGCTTCCGCTAGGGGTGGGTGGTCTTGTTGTGGTGGTGGCGCGACTGAGGAGGGGGTGCAAGTTGGATAGGGGACGATAAGGAGAGGTAGGGTTGGGGAACTGGTGGTCTCATTGGGGTTGGGGGGATGGATGGGCGGCATACGATTAGTTGTTGAAGTGGGTCTTTTTTTTTTTTTTTTAGTTTGTTTAATTAATTATTTTTGATATATTTTTAAAATGTTATTTTTTAGTCCTTATAATTCGTTTATCAAATAAAAAATCATTAATACGGATGACATGTCAGCAATCCATAGATTTATAAACAGTATTAGGCGGAAGTAATAAATTGACCCTTTTTTTGAATAATTTAGGGGACATTTTGACTGATTTTACAAAATCAAAAAGCAAAACAAAATAGGACACATACTTTGGGGACATTTATAAAAACAATCCCAAGTTCAATAAATACATTTTGTAACAAGAATATTGATTGCCAAAGAAAAATGCCAATGATCGAACTCAAAGCCTCTTGCTTTCTATGGCTATTCATATTTGCTATCATGGCCTTCATTTGTATATTTTTTACATGCTTGCTAACAAGTTGAAGAAAAAGTAGCAAGGATTAATCCGACACGGCCCACCACACAATTATGCTCTATAATATGTTTTAACGTTATAGGATAAGTATACAAGGGATAATTATCGAAATGAATCTACTTTTAATTTTTATATATAGGAAAGGGATTTTATTATTCGTTTTGGATTCCGCATGAATTAACCCCACCAACTTTTAATACGTGGACTCAGTTTGGATATTTGGAACTAAATTTCTATGAACTTCGTTTGTTAGAAAAGAAAAACTTCAAGATTATTATTGCGGGAGGGAATTTGCCCTACTAATTTTAAGATTTGGACCCAGTTTGGATTTTTGGAACTAAATTTCAATAAACTTCGTATGTTAGAAAAGAAAAACTTCAAGATTATTACTGCGGGAGGCAACTTGAACTACAAACGACAACAAGACTAAGAGCGTTTTGAACAAATGAAGACAAAAAAAAAGGAAACAGAGCCGCTATAACTTAAAAAAAAAAAATGAAGTAAATGAAGGCGGAACGAGACTGAAGATAGAACTGAAGATTGCGGTGGAAACAAGGACACAAAATGTCTAGTAGAGATTGATAAATATAAAGGGCTTGATTGTTTCGCATGGCTTCTACTTGTCTTTTAGTCCTTTTAGTCGGTATACTGTCCTTTTAGTCCTTTTATTAAGTAGTTGTAACAATATTTTTAAAAAAGCTTTTATGTGAAAATGGTTTCAATTTTTATAGAAGTTATAAAAAATGCTATATTTAAGTTTATAATATATTATTAATATTTTAGTGTAAGTTTTAAAACCTTTTTTAAGAGTTTTTTTTTGAGAAGTTATATTTTATGGCTTTAATAGAAAACACTTCTAGAGAGCAAAACATTTCTGACAGATTATCCAGACACTTCTAGAAACAAGTTTAGGACTTAATAACTCAAAAACACCTTTTAAGAAGCCCTCCCAAACATGCTTAAAGACATGTGTAAATGGACTAGACGCTCAAAGAAAGGTTAAAAATAAACAACGTAAATTAGATCAACTATTTGGAAATCTGTAACACCTTAATGTCTTTAAATAAAGGTAAAATTCAATCATTTGTAACATTTTTTTGACTTGAGAATTAATAAAAATCTCATCGTTGTTTCTCGTTTGAGAGAAATTTGACACAAACATTGCCTATGCGGCTTCAATAAGGTAAGAACTTGCAGAACGGAATGCGACCCGGCCCCATATGCTAATTACTCTCCCATCTGGTCCATACCACCCTAGAAAGGGGCAAATAAACAATAAGCCCCATAACATGTACTAATTTTGTGTGCCTAATTTGAATACTTGAAGCAGCTGAAACATTGATGAGATGCTCTTGCCTTTATATGTCATGAGATAGATGTCATGTCCTTCATTACTCCATGCAAAGATTGGTGGACCCAAACATAAAAATTATTATTTAAAAAAAAAAAAGACAAAAATTATTGGGTCGGCTACTTAATGCCTTTATATGCTGGTACTCAAAGTTGCGCGTTGAAAGTGGGGATCTCTTGTAAACTCTTTTGAGTGTGTTTAGCTAACTCACTTAAAGCGAATTTGTTGTAGGTTATAATATATTTTTATTTTATATTATATTAATGTAGTATAAAAGAGTTTTATACTGTAATAATTAAAACTATATAATTAAAAAGATGTTGTCAAACAAAGCCTTTGTCTTATTCATTGAGCAAAATAGTCAATTCTTGTTGTGATAGGGTACTCGTTTCATATATATGTTTGAACAAAAATTTTAAACAAAAATTTAAAATTGTTTAAGAAAAAATATTGCAAAAAATGGTTTGAATTATAGTTCGAATTTACGAACCAAACCGGCTATTAATTCATAGTCTATTATTGATATTTTTAATAGTGTGGTCCTTAATTTTTTTTTTTATTAATTTCTGAACTTTAATTTAATTAGCTGTTTTAATAAATTTTTTTCTTTACCTATAAAATGAACAATAAATTTTTAAAAGGTAACCTCCTTTTGATATTTTTATAAGTAGCATAAACTATTATTCATTTATCAACCAAAAAGAGAAGCTTTTCAAAATAAATAAATAAAATATAAATTTTATACATTTCTCCTAAACGTTTGCATCTGTGTCGAAATGCCCCCGAATTTTAAAACGTATCTGTTTTGTCCCCAATCTATCTTTCGTCTCCAAAGTCCCCCTCTCCATCAGATTCCATCCAATAAATTGATGGAAAAGCTGAGTTGTCGAAATTTTTAGGGTTTATTATGCATTTTTTGCTTTGTTAAATGCCGTTCCCTCCAAGATTCATCTTTTATATGCCAAAACTCTGGTATATCAGCTTGTTAGGGCTGGTAGAAGCAAGAAAAGAGGGGAAAAAAGAAAAATAAAAAAAAAAACAGAGACTGAGAAGAAATATGAAGAGGGAAGTGTCAATGGGAGGAAGTAACAGCAAGGGCAGAGTTACCTCCTCTCATATGCAGTCTCAAGTTGATTGGAAATGTCCATTAAAGTGCCCATGTGGTCTTGAAGCTGCAATATGTACGGCAAAAACTGAACAAAATAGAGGGAGACAAGTTGTTGGCTGCTGCCGCTACAAGGTAATTTTATGTTTTTTTTTTTTCTTATGTCAGGAATTGTTTTTCTTTTTCTCTTTGTTTGTTAAGATATTGTTGTGTGACAAGGGAATAAATTCTTGCTTCGAACAATGGGGCTGCAAACATTTTTTTTTTTTGGAGTGTTTGGAATGCGGTGAGAACCACATTTACTGTAGCATTTTTTTTTTTATTGTTACTGTAGCTTGTGAGAGTTTTATACTATTTATAACTGATTTTGTGGTGGAACTGCAGTTCCCACCACTTTGCCAAACACCCAGTTTAATAAATCTGACAAAAGTGTTTTCTTCTCTCTCTCTTTGTTGTTAAGCTATATGTGCGTAATCATGGGGATAAATTCTTGCTATGAACAATGGGGCTGCAAACATGTGTTTTTTTTTTTTTTTAAATGCTGCCGAAAGTCATTTTTATCTTTGTTACCGGAAGTTTTTTTTTTTTCTATCTTTGTTGTTGAGCTATAGTTATGTAATCAGAGGGATAAATTCTTGCTATGAATAATGGGGCTGCAAAAATGGTGTTTTTTTTAATTATACTTTAGATTTGTTGCTCTTGAATTTTTATAATTTTTACGTAGATTTTTGTATTTTTTATTAATTTTTGTTTGTTAGAAGAGGTTTTTGAGTTTGCTAAGTTTACGATTTTACTGCAAAATAAATTTAAACCTAGGTGCGGATTTGGTGGATGGCGAAATAATATTACAATCTCCAAGACAAAATGATGAATCCCGCAATGCATGAGATAAAAAGGAAAACGAAAAAAAAGGAAAAAATTACAATACGTGTCCAAATTATTGTTATAAAATTAAAATCTAACACAATATTCAAAATATCTTAAAAATGTCCTCAATTATAGTAATTATTTTAATGATATTACATATTGTACTATATAATTACATATAAATAATTTTAACGATATCATTATAAGACATTTATAAGATTTTTACAAATTAGAGTCATATTTCAATTCAATAAAATAATTAAGCCAATTGTCTCATTAACGCTACGAAAAGCCCTTCCTTGTTTTTTCAGCCCTAATTCAAATGAAAATCCCTAATTCTATAAGGTGGTTGAAGGGATTAGAGAAACTTACTCCTTTGCCTCTAGCACATGTGTCACACGTGATGTGATATACGGTCAATTTATTGGACGAATGTGACGGAGGGGGACTTTGGAGATGAAAGATAACTCGGGGAGCAAAACAGGTACGTTTTAAACTTCATGAAGCATACTGATATAAGTGTAAAAGTTTTGAGGGAATTTATGAAATTTACCTATAAATAAATAAATAAAAAGAGAAGCTTAAAGGAGCCATGTCCGTCAAGTGATACTTGATTATATTCTTTTAACAAAGGGTCACATAAGAGGAAAATTTTATCTTCCATGGTAACAAAGAGCCTTAACAATCAAGATACTTTTCATGCAAGGTGATTGGTTTTTGCAAAATTTAAAAGGGTGTTTGGCAAAAATAATTTTAATCAAAATTTTTAGTTGGTACAGTGTTAAGTTCTCATATGTTACAGTACTAAGTTTTAATATGCTACAGTAATTAAAAAAAATTACAATATAAATCTTTCACATATTACAGTTTTCAGTTTAAAAGTTTCAATGTTAACCACACTTCTCAAATACCTTGTAAGTTTTTACATGATAGGCATAGGCGTGTGATTGTTTTCATTAAATTCTAAAAGTCTACTTTCAATTTTATGCCAAATTAAGTTCGGAAATTAATTGGATTAAAAAACCTTAAGAAGCAAATTGTTACTTCTTAAAAAGTAGGGATTGAATAAACTTAAACCTTGAACTAGTAAACCTTAAAATGAAGAAAGTAAGATCTAATAAGATAAAGAAAAATCTCTTATTGAGATCCATTAGGAATACTTTATCAAACCTCCTTAAATTCCGATAGTTTTATATTATTGTAATTTGATATCCATAAAAGGGGAGATTTTATAGTTCTGTATTTATTATACCTATAAGTTTAATAGGACTATGACTTAAACAGGGCAATGTATTTTTTTTTAAAATAACATTATTACACTTTTTTAAAAACGCCTTTCATTTAAATAGTACAATTAAAATCAATCCACCTTTCAATAGGGGAGGCACCCATTGTAGAATTTGAGTTTTAAGTCGCAACAAAACATGACAACACAAAAAAATTGTATATATCAAGCTTTCAGGCTCATTTGAAAACAGTAGAGTTGCATTTGGGAAGTCAGTTGAACTAAATATTTGAATCTAAAATACTGTATCAATATAAATTTTACGAGAATAAATATTGTAACATAAGTCGTGTTTGTTTTACTAGTTCAGTTCAGTTCAGTTCAGCCATGTTTCAACGACTATCATAGTTTGAATTGATGTTTGATAAAATATTTAATCGAACTAAATTGACAGTTCAAACTGAACTATATTACTTAATTTAGAATTTAAATCCTATACATTTCAACATTTCGAACTAATATTAAACTGTAATTTCACTCGTATATATTTGTATTTATAATTTAGCACTAGTATTTCATATTATTTTTTAATTAAATAACTTCTTTTTACATATCTCATATTATTGTTTAATTAAATAATTTTTTCATGCTTTAAACTAGAGTTACTAATACTCATCTAAACACAAATTCAGATTGGATATCCTATTTATATATTTAACACTTAAACTGCACTTCTAAACGTCGGTTTGAATTATTGCTTAAATTACACAATTCTGATTTTTCTGTTTAAACTATAAAATTTTAAATTAACACAATTCGAATCAGTGAACTAAACATATAAAAAATTCGTTTGAATCAAAACTTTTAAGTTCAAACCAAGTTCTTAAACAGGCTTAGGATTTGTGACGACAGTTTCATTGGACATCTCATAGAGGTGGTAATAATCATGTTCGTGTCGGCAAGTTTACAGCACGACACGTTTAGTCCGAACACGAACACGACACGATTAACACGATTATTAAACATACCATGATGGGTTGACACGAGAAAAACACGCATATGACACGTTTATGATTCAATTAACTAAAAATTAAAAAAAAATTAAAAAATTTTGAAAAATTTAAAAAAATCTTTAAAAAAACCCAATAAAAATTAACAAAAATACAATATCTAATCAATACTAACCTACTATAAATATTTCAAATATTTTTATTTTTAAGTTTAAATATGTTATAAATGGACGAGTCGTGTCGTGTCAACACGTTTACGACCCGTTTAATTAAACGTATTAAAGCGTGTTTAGCGTGTTAGTATGAATCCAACCCATTTATTTTCGTATTATTCGTGCCAACCCATTTATGGCACAAGTAATAAACGTGCGGTCTAAACCTGTTTATCTCGTGTTGTTTTCGTATCGTATCAACGTATCATGTCTGAAATTACCGGCCCTAACATCTCACTCAAGTTTGCAGCAACCCTACATGGACACATGTTTGTTAGGTTGAACAAACCAAACTAATTGACCTAACATTTATTGTTTTTATTACTCTATACGCGTATATATTAGAACTTACTTGTTATCTGGAGTTAGGAGCAGATCTAAGAAACAAACAAAAAAGAAAAGAAAAAACCTTTTGAGACCGCTCCAAACCTTCCCCATGTTCCAACCTCACCTATGCCTAGCAAAGCTATCTTTTTTTTCTTTTTCTTTTTTTTTTTTTTTTGAAACAAGCAAAGCTGTATTTTGAACTTTTCAGAAACAACTTCATTTTTTTTTTGTTATATTGATATTTGGAGCTTTGAGTTGTCCTTAAACAGTACCATTATTTTCTTTATGCAAATAAAAAATTTCATTATTGAAATAGTGGTTAGCGCAACAACCGCACCGAGATTTGGTTGCCAAATATTATTATAGTTTAGCTGCTTCGGAACATGATTGGAATAATGCTTTGGCACTTTCCGCATTATTAAGCCATCTGTCTTCCAATAGCCTATAGTGATTGGTGTAATCGGCGAGGTTATATAATTATATAATTGACCACCAAATGCATTATTTATTTATTTATTTATTTATTTATGGAGTGTTTGATATAGCTGATTGAAATAAAAAAATTGGTTAAAAAACTTTAATATATAAGAACTATACATTGTAGCAGTTTTTTGTTTTACATGTAAAACTTTACACTGTTATTGGTTTCGTTTAACAAACTTAGTTTGAACTAATAAGTTTTAATTATTACAGTATAAAACTTTTACATGCTACAATATAAAGCAAAAATTTATTACAGTATTAAACTTTCACATACTACACTACTTTGATTTTAACTTACGGTCCTCACTATATTACCAATCACTATCATTGGTTTCAAAACAGAAGGTTATTTAACTATACAAATAATAATTTCGACTGGGGATGAAGCTTTCTCGAACTTGTAGCATCTGCTCATGATTTTGCTTAATTTTTGTCCTAGGTTGCACTTGTTTTCAAGCACTTGTCTTTGACTGATAAATGGTATAGGAAGTTACCTTCTTTTTTAATGTTTTAGTAAAGTTTTAACGTCCATGTATTGGATTTAATCTTTTGAATTTTTTTTTCTTTTGACATAAAAGCTTTCATTAGGCTTTTAATAATTAAACAATTTCTAAAGTTAGACACTAATTTGGGTGATTGTTACTTTTTTTAAAACGTGAAATTTGGAAGTCTGCAAAAAAAAAAAAAAAAAAAAGAGTGTAATTTGATAACTTTCACTAATAACCAAAATATAGGAGATAACATGACATCCCACAAAAATGTATCAATTGGCTAAATTGAGCTCATGACTTTGTTTACTTGTACACGAAATTAATTAACATTAATATATATCGTATATTCATGACTTCAAATATCCGTGCACGTGAAATGGGATAATAGATATGCATGGTGCCTCTTAAAGCCATTAACCTCAATGTCAAATGATAAACGTGATGATCATTAATCTGTAAATTGACAGCATTTACCAATTGTAGTGGTTTGTTTAGTGTTCTTGGGAGAAAATTGTTAATAGGGCGTTTGATATGTAGGTTCAAAATTGTTAACTTAAGATAGTTTAAAACATAAATGCGGTTTAAATTAGTGTTTGGTGAAGTAATAATTAAGGTCAGTTCAAATCATGAAGACGATTTTAAAACGGCTAAAACCCTCAAAATTTAAACTTATCCCCTCAAGTTCACACGGTCTAAACTATTTTTATAGTAAAAACCATTCTCGTTCTTTTTTTCCTTCATAAATCATGGTTTTTCAGACATCAGTTCTCGTTTTAAACTTGATGTAATGTTTTATTTTTGTTTTAAATCTTTACATTCTAAACGTCAATTCAAAACTACTGTTTAAATCATATAGTTTAAAATTTACAGTTTAAACTATAAAGTTTTAAATCGCACCATTTCAAATCCACACACTAAACAAACTATAAAGTTTTGGAGGTCGCCACTTGCCATAAATTGTCATGCATTAGTTTGCATAGAACAGTGGTGTAATTTTCTCGATCACATGTCCCGAAAAGAGAGTGTTTCCAAATTCCCACCGCCCACCATTCTTTTTTTTCCTTTTTTGTTACACCCTCCATTGCTTCTTTTTTTTTTTTTTTTTAAATGTTCCTTTTCATTTATTGAGATAAAAGGAGAAAAAAAAAAAAACACTACAAAACCCATTTTAGAACCTAATTTGAACCAAATATTTGAAACTAAAACATTATAGTAATTTAAATTTTGTGAAAAAAAATATTATAACAAAATTCATTCGAACCAAATTTTTTTTTATCCGAACCAAGTGCTTAAACAAACTCTACAATTATTGAAGCTTAGTAAACGTGAAATTTCTAGGACATATTTCTAAATAATAACGTTTTTTAATTAAATTTTTGTTAATTTTTTAATTTGATATTAATGTGATGATGATTTATTATTGCGTCTTACTTAGACTGAGTATTTTTTTACCCTATAATAAATTATTTAAATAATAATTGATGGAATTTCATGCATGTGTTCGATATCTGATATACATTTTTTAGTGTTTTAATTTTGTCTATGGTGCCTAGTACACACTACAATTGCCTTTTAATTTTGATTTAAGCTTATTAAAAACAGGTTGTTTGTCTTGTGTTCTGCTTCCTATAACAGGAGGCTCTGTGTGGGGATTGGTGTCTATATTGTGATTAATACTTTGAAAAATAAAATCGCATACATCTATTTCACGCCTTCAAAATTTATATTTTTCACGCATAAGGATATGTTTGACACACCGTATTGTATTGCTTTGTATTGTATTGTATACAGAACATACAATGCAATGCAATACAATACGAATATACAATGTAATACAATACAATATAGTGTGCCAAATAAGCTATAAGTGCCTAAGATATATATATAAATAAAAATTGTGAGGTGACTTTGTTATTGCCCTTTATTAATTTAATGACTTGTTTGATTTACCTGTTCGAACTTAAATTCAAATTTCTTAATTTTTTGTGATAGAAAACTTATAACAAAATTAGTGGAAATTAATTTTTTCTGGTTGGAATAGATGAACCAAACAGGCTAAACTTTTAGAACGATTTATAGTGTGATGAGATAGTATCAAAGTAAATGGTCTTAGATCGAATTATTGACGCTCTAGTTCGTATTCGAATTTCTTAAATTTCTGACAGAAAATTTATAGCAAAATTGGGTGAAATCATTTTTTTTTTTGTTAGAATGGACGAAGCAAGCAGCCATAAACTTCTAGAATGGTTTATAATGTTAGAAAAATAGTATCAAAGTAAACGGTCTTAAATTGAAATTATTGACGCTGTAGTTTGTTCAAACAAGTTGAGGGGGAAAAAATGTTTTTTGATAGCGTCAAATTAGGGAGATTTTTTTTAAAATCAGTGCCGTCCTAGGTGCAGACTGACAATAGAAAAATAATAACTAGATTCTCTCGGTGGTAGTATTACTCTGCTAATAACAATAGATTAAGTTTTGCAGCCAAAAGGAAAAAAAAGGAAATATACTAAACCAAAACAAGCAAAATTTCTCACTGCTATTAAACAGAAAAAATAAATAAATATATACATATAAATATAGATATATATGTTTTTGCAAAGCTTAATCGTAACGGCTTAATTTATCTTAAGCACGCCCTAAAACATAAAAGAATAAAAAGAAGAAGAAGAAAAGCCCCTGTTTTCAGTACACTATTGGTCTTTTATCCATCTATCTATTTATTTATCGTTATATTACAATATTATTGTTGTTGTTATTGTTTTTTGCTCTAAATTATTTAATTGTTGTTGTTGTTGTTACTGTTGTATATGATGGTCTTGACCTTCCCCATTTAACGAGAATAATAAACGTTGAATAATATAGATGCACACTTTCCCACAAAATGATTGATGCTGATATTTGTCGATCAAATGGGAAAGAGGATGTTTGAAAGAGTGGTGGAACCAATGGTTAGAACTATTTTTATTATAGTATGTGAGAGTTTTATATCGTAGTAAATTTTTTTATTGTCACTGTAGCATGTAAGAGTTTTATACTGTTTATAATTAAGTTTATAGTTAAAACCGTGGTTCTTATCACTGAGTCAAATACGAAGAAAGTGGTCCAATAATAAATAAAAATGTCACTGTTTTCTATTTGCATTCAACTATATAACCTACTAGCAGACCACGTCAGTGCATGATCAAATAAGCTAACGGCGATTATCATTTCTCTTTCTTTTTTTCCGGCCATCTTAATTTTAGTACTTTTTGTATGGCTCTAACTAAAATTATTATTATTATAGTGTTTTTTTCACAAAATTTGTTAGAATTAAAAAAATATAGTTTTTATTGCATTTCCCAAACTTGTTATTAATTTGGGTAGGTTGATCACATGATTTTTTCCCCTTTTCCTTTATTTTCCTGGTAAGTTCGCTTAACTTGGTATTTCTTTTGATTAAAGAAAACTGGGGACAAATTAAGAAATATGGGGAAATCTTATACTACTATTTTTTTTTAATTTACTAGAGCTTGATTTTAGTAAAAGTTTACTTTGCCTTAATGGTCCACCTCTCCCCTTTCTCCGCAAATACTTTTTTGTTATTTTTATCGCCTTTAAATTTTACCAGGAACATAGTTTGCACTTTTAATCAATGTTGTAGCAGATTAAAAGAGTGTTTGATAAATAGTAGTCGGATCATTTTTTTAGTTATCGACAGTGTAAAGCTCTTACATGCTACAGTAATAATAAAAAAATAGTTACAATGTAATATTCTCACATACTACAATAAAAACAATTCTAACTAACAGTTTTAACCACCCGACCAAACACACTTTAACTAAAAAATTCACATCTAATAACCAAACTTTGGTCCATTTCATCCTAAAAAACGAAAGAAGAACTTTTCTTAATTTCACAATGTTTCCTCCTTTTTATATCTCCAGTTTCAATTTGCTTTGTATTTAGAGGTTGAAACATTTTTTTCTTTTTTAATAATTGTTTTTTTTTTTATTAAAGGTGTAATGTAAATGAGGAGTTACGGTTTCTCAGTTTAGTGCTAATTTAGTCTAAATTTATAACAATGAACAAAATATGAAAGATGAATCAGGAAACAAACAAATTTGAAAATATAGTTCATTTTGCAATCCTTTATATAATATAAAAATTATTTTGATAAAAAAATCCCATTAAATACTACAAAAAAAATCCAAATCTTTTTTTTTGGAAAAAATCAACTTTTAGGCAACAAATTATAACGGCCTAGATTTTTATTTTTTATTAGTTATTTTTATTAGTGAGGGGCTAAAATTAAATTTTATAGCACTTTCAAAAAAAAAAAAAAAAAAACAAGACATAAGTCTTTTTCCTAATTTTATACTTTGCAATTTCTTTAATTGTAACAACTTACATGTTTGAAGATCTTTAAATAATCTCATATTAAAAAATGGTTTTTAGTCTAGTAACAACAAAGAGTAAATTGCATTGTTGTACGCTGAACTATTAACTTTTTATATAATGCATTTCAAACTTTCAATCTTGACACAATGTATCTTAAATTTTGAAATTATTGACAATTGAATTCTAATAACTATTTTTAATTTTCGTTAATTACTATTTTTCATGTATTGAGCTTTGATTTTTTGCTTAAAATGACCATACTACCCTTACGAAAACACACGTGTAAATCTCGCAATCAAAATTGTTTACGCTTTTTAATGCTTGTTAGCTATTGGATCTCAATTATTAATAATTTCACAATTTAAGCTCTATTTTATCAAGATTAAAAGTTTGAGATGCATTATGTAAAAAACGAATAGTTTAGGGTCTATTTGGTAAATGGATTCAAGTTATGTTGATTTGGATTTTTTTTACTTAAGTTGTGTGATTTGAATTGATTTAAATTGCTATCTAAATTGACGTTTAAATATATATTTAAAGTGTCAATCTGCATAGAGAATAAGATTAAAATTTATGTTTAGATAGATATATGAGTCCAACAAGTTCAAAAGAAGTTCATCTTGTTTGAATTTTGAAAAAACAAACTTATATTTGAAAGATTTCAAAAGTTTGAATATAAAAAATTGACTGAATATATAAATAAAATCGATGCTTTAGTATGCAACAATACAATTTAGGCGGTTATAAAATCCTAAGTTACCTAAAAGAAAAACTTAATTAAAAAAAAAAGAAAAAGAAATGAAAACAAAATGAAAACAAAAATATTAAAAGGAGTCAGAAAATACCTTCCCCAAGCCAATACGCGGGAAAAATGTAAGAGATTCGACAGAAAACCGAAAGTGATCCAATTCAAGACTCGAGTAATAGTAAAATTAATTAAAATAATTCGAGTATGTATCCGGAAATTATATACTATAACTGCGGTTCTACAAATATCTAATAAAATAATATTATCATTTATAATTATTTGTTTTCCATTATTTGTTTCTTTTTCTGTTTGTTCTGCGTGTCGGGAGATTCGTCGGCGAGCCATAAAAGCCCAATAACGACACCACCACCAACAATAGTAGTCTTTTCTTTTCTCTTTCTTACTCTCTGTTTCTCTCTCCTCTCTGTCCCTTAAAAGGAGGCGCTTCCGATTCTCTCGTCTGTGACTCTCTCCTCCTCTCGACCCTTCGCCACCTCCCTCTCTCTCTAACTCATTCTCTCTTCGAGGCTTTTGTTGATTGCACCGCCGAAAAGCTTCTGACGCCATTGAAACTCGCTCGCCTCCTTTGCTCTGCTCTATCTTAGCTCGATCGGAGGATTCCAGGTCTTACTGATACAAGGTTCGCCATTTTTTCTTCTTTTATTTTGGTTATTATTATTATTTTTAGTGTTAATAAGTTTGTTGATCGCTGTAACGCAGATTAAAGGCTTAAAGTTTATAAACTTTCAGAACATTTTTTTTTGGTTGCTTTTTTCCCTTTTTTGGTCTGAATGAGAACATGTGTGAACAGTGTGAAAAATTGATTATCTTTTGCTGGAAATGAGGAATAATGGGCTTGCTATATTGCATTTGTTTTTTGGCTTCTAAGATCTAATCACATAGTTTGGTTTTTCAGCTTCTGATTTCTTCTATTTTCAGTCCTCCAAATTTGTTATCGTTTTGATGGTTAATTTTGTATATTTTTGGCTTTCTTATTTCGTATTGTGTTTAGCTTTCGATTCAAGTTTATGTTGTTTGGTTTATAGTGTCATAAGGTTTTAGCTTTTTAACTGTGAGTGAAAATCCCTGCCGTCATTTGCCTGTAGTTACTTGCATTATGGGTGGATCTGCAATCCTTTGGTCGCTTGTACACTTTTCTCACTCACATGCAAGCATGCAAAACTTGTTCTCTCTCTGTGGGACATACATTTCTTGCACTCATAAGATGGTATGTTTAGATCGGGTCAGTTTTGAGTGACTTTTATCCTGGTAATTTTGTAGGGTTTTGAAGCTTTAGTGCTTTTTTTTTTAATAATATTCTCCTCTGTTTGAGCAAGTTTCATTCAAAAAAAAAAAAAAAGCCTTAGAAACTTTGGTGCTTGGTGTTTTGATAGTTCTGTTTGGGATTTGAATGAAACCTTGTAATGATTAATTTATTTATTTTTTGTTTATTTATTTATTTATTTATTATGCGCCTTTTGTGCAGTTTGTTATGAGAACAAGTAGAGGCCCTGCTTGTCTATGAAGTTACTAAATTCGTCGAGATGGATTTTGAAGAAAAAGAATATTTTGTTTGATGCGGTATGATCCATGATCGTTCTCTTTTCTCTGCATTAATGCTAATTAATTGTAGAAAATTGTTGTTTTTTTTTTTTTTTGCCTTTCCCTAAATTTTCCTCTTATTTTGTCTTGTATTCTGCTGTTATTATTTTGTTAGATATCAATTATTCAAAAAGATGTTGCAGGGAAAATGCGGACTCAAGATGAAGCAGCTTCCGTTCATGGGAATTGTGTGTACAGTGATGCTTATCATTGTGTATAGAACCACTAAATATCAACATAAACAGACAGAGGTATCGTATATTGAAACCAAATACTTCATTAGAACTGTGATTTGTCATTTATGATTATAAGTATCAAGCACATTGGCAGGAAACCCTGGTTATGACCTTCTGATGATTAATTTAATATTTGGACGAGTTTTTGGAACAATATTACTGAATTTGATTGGTCTTATTTATAGTGCCACGATGATCCTAAAAAACTGAATTAAAAAATCCCTGTTACTATTTTTGTTTCTTGGTGATTACCCTGCTTATTTCTTTTCCTCCTCTTATCACCAGATGGAAACAAAAATTTATCCCTTTGGCACAGTAAGTTGATGTATTGCTTGTCAGATTCATGATTCTTTCCTTTGCTTTATTTACACCATAAAGAAAGATCTCAGTTCTTCTAATGGTTGCATGTAGGAATTTCTTGTGGCTTCGAGACAGTTAGATGGTTTACCTCGTGGCATAATACATGCTAAATCAGATTTAGAGTTAAGGCCTTTGTGGTCGACAAGTAGTTCAAGGTCAAAGGTAAGATTGGGATTCTCATAAGCTCTTACATCAGTTTGCTGTCTCCTTTTTGTATTATCCCATAATCTTCTTGTGACATTTGTGACCATGAAATGGCAGGTCAATGACTATAGTTACCGTAACTTGCTGGCCATTCCAGTTGGCATTGAGCAAAAGGATAATGTTGATGCTATTGTGCAAAAGGTGATACATTTTTACACCTTAACTTTCAAAACTTTGACTTGTCCATGGTGGTCTTTGCCTAATTCCATTAATTTCAGTTTCTTCCAGAGAATTTTACAATCATTCTCTTTCATTATGATGGCAATGTGGATGGGTGGTGGGATCTTGCTTGGAGTAATGACGCCATACATATAGTTGCCCAGAACCAAACCAAGTGGTAAGTTGGTTGTTATTAGTGGGCATTTTTCTGTTCCTTCTTCTTCTTCTTCTTTTTTTAATAATGTTGTCATAATGAGAAGTTACATCGTCATTCTTCAATGTATTGTGTATTGTGCATCTTTTATTTGGAGAAAACTGGTTGAATGCAAACTTTTTGTGAGACTGATAGGAAATGGTTTTGTTCATTCCATATATATGCACATCCTGCTTAGGAAATCTAACACTCGAGCATATTCATGGCAGTTTCTATCATTGGTGTTATTCAATTTTTGTACCGTGGATTTTGGCTCTTTCAGGTGGTTTGCAAAACGATTCTTACATCCAGATGTTGTTTCTATTTATGATTACATATTTCTCTGGGATGAGGATTTGGGGGTTAAGAACTTTAACCCAGGAAGGTATTATTATTGGCCTGTGGAAGATCCTTGGCTGGAAATATCCCTTATTAAGAATTTTAAACAGGTTTTTATTCTCTCCATAGACGATAACCTAATTTGAAATTTGTTTTCTCAGATACCTTAAAATTGTAAAAGGGGAAGGACTGGAGATATCTCAGCCAGCTTTAGATCCAAATTCAACAGATATACATCATAGAATTACTATTCGTTCTAGAACAAAAAGGTTTCACAGGTGAATAGGCTAGTTCACAGCAAACTACCATTAGTAATTGTATGTAATAATATAAATTAATTTAAGCCTGATAAATATACCCTTTACTTTTAACAGAAGGGTTTACGACGTTAGAGGCAGTACTAAATGTTCAGATGCAAGTGAAGGGCCACCATGCACTGGGTAAGTTGTTTGCTGCTATACCTAATACAGATTTCCTTCCTAGTTAGAATGTCCCACGTGCTCTATTTTTGAATGGGCTTTTAGAAGCTATCAATGGTCTTTTTCCCTACTGGCAAGGATTTAGTAGCTGTAAGTCTAGATTTCCTATAGGCCAGGGTTCAAAGCCTGGTTCTCTGTAGAAGGATAAATAAGAAATAAAAGAGTTTGCGTTTATGTAGTTTTAGCAGCCTGAGCACTGCCATTATGTTTTGTCTCTCTCTTTAATAACCTATGTGGGGAAACGAAAAGTGATCAACGGAGTTATCTAACTCCTCACCTTCAATACTAACGTTGGTTTCTATCAATATTTAAAATTGTAATTTGAGGGCTTAGAGTATCTTCAATGCAATGCTATGTTGATGTGCCAATGCTCAATTTTTGGCATTTGAGAGGAAAAAACACTCTCCAATGCAGTGCCAATTTTCATGCCAAATTTGCCATATGCTAAGCTTGGTGGATATGGCAAATTTGGCATTAATTTCTATTGGTTGATACATTAACTTTTTCTTTTAATCATTACAACATTGTCACTTTAAAGTCTTTTAATATTAAAGGTTTGCTTTAAAAACTTTGAAGGCTTCATAATTATGGCAAAAGGTAGATATAGCATTGGACATAGCATTATGCAGTGGAGCGCAAAATAGAATAACACATCAAATGTGCTATTTTTATACTTTTTTATGGTAAATATGGATTGGTATTGGCATTTGCATTGCAGACGGTCTTAGTACTTATTTTTTGGCTCTGTAGATTTGTGGAAGGTATGGCTCCAGTATTTTCGAAAGCTGCTTGGCGCTGCACTTGGCATCTTATACAGGTAATTTATATGTATGGCATCCCATGATGCGCCAACTTTTGCTTGTATTATTGAGGAAGTAGTCTGGCAAATGTGACTTTTCATGTTGGCTTGGTTGCTAGAGCACTTTTTTATGATTGTTGTGCCATGTACAATTTGCGGTATCTTTATTAGGTTTGCTAAACGGCTGCTTTTTTCTTTCTCAGAATGACCTTGTTCATGGATGGGGAATGGACATGAAACTTGGCTACTGCGCACAGGTAAATATTCCTGGGTTTCCCAAATTCATGTGATAAGAGTAACCTGTTAGTTTTTGGGCATTTTGCAACGTCTTAGTTGGAGACCTATGAATATGTTTTTTTCCCTTTAAAAGAAACTCTGTATAATAAGAGGCAATATGCTGAAACTCAAAGTATAGTAAAAAGTAGTCAGGGATGAAGAACAAAGAGAAGAATGAAAGACATATTTTAACTGCCATTATGATCATCCCTCCTGTCAGCTGCAAAAACCATTCCCATGTCAAACATTTCAATTTACTTGAAAAAGTTGATGTTTTTATTCCTCTTGCTCTAAGCAGCTTTTGAAGCGTATTAGTACTCACCTTGTTTAATGAACTGCCTGCGTCCTGCTTTTTCTATCTTTGAATGAAGCTTCATATCTTTGACGGCTTCCTTTGCCTCCATCTAGTTTTTTCATTTGTTTTGGGTCTGCTGTAACTACTTTCTTCAATAACAAATTATCTCAAATTAAAGCTAAATATGGCATTTTCAGGGTGATCGCACGAAGAAGGTGGGAGTCATCGATAGTGAATACATTGTTCATAAGGGCATACAAACTTTGGGAGGCGGAGGCTCCTCTGCGAAAAAGGTGAGTTGCTTTACCTTTCACCTGGCACAACAAAAGTGATAGGCCATTTTGCATGCGACCATAGAGATGGCATGGCCCATTGCATATTCTTGTGTGGTTGCGTACCAAGTATGTGGATGCATAATCAGAAATGGCATACTAAACCAATGCCCCCCATGACAACGAGATATATTATCATTTATGCTAATACTGCTTTATTTATCTTTTTTTTTTGACTTTTGTCTCTCTGCCCCTTTCACTAAAATCCCTTCTTCTCCCCTTTCCGCAGGCCTCAAATTCCGAGGAGTTAACTAAGGTAACTAAATTCCAGTGGAAACAAAAGACCACTCCTTTTTTTTTTTTTTTTTTTTTTTTTTTTTTGTGATACAAAAAAATTGGACTGCTCTTTTATCGTCTAAAATTACATACCGCAATAGTCATTCTGATATATAATTTTGTTATTTTTCCTTTTTGATGTTGCTCAGAGACCCGGCGCTCCAGCTGACATGCGAACTGAGGTGAGACCAGTGAATCTTTATCCTGAACTGGATTAGATGTTCTTCTTTCACATCTTATTCTAGGCTCCAAAACGTTGGCTTATAAGAAAAATTGAACATCGTATCGACTTTAGAAAACCAACAAACTCATTAGTTACGCATTGAATTTGTTGTACGTTCCAGATTAGGAGGCAATCAACATGGGAACTTCAGGTCTTCAAGGAGCGTTGGAAGCGCGCAGTGGAAGAGGATGAGAACTGGGTAGATCCGTTTCCATTGACAAGTGTAGGACGACTCAGAAAACGAAAACGCAACCAACAATGAAGCCTTCATCCTTACCTTAGAGCTGTTTCCTTCCATATGTCTAGTCCATTATCATTCCCAGCAAGTTTCCTCTAGTCTCCCCTGCTAGTTTCTTCCTTTAGCTTTTGTTGAATCTCTATTTAATTTTTTCATTTATTTTGAATATTCATAAATTTTGCTCTTAGTATATACATCTTCTTACCTGTATAGAGTTCAACTTCTTGGTCTGGTTAAAGGATTACTTATTAGCTGAAAATTTAATTACAGAGGATAATTTTTCCAAGAAGATGGTATAGATTCTGACACGTATAACACTTTAATTTGTCCATCTTCTTGAGGGTGTTACTTTTGTAAAGTGCACTTTAGCATTTGACTAGTGGAACATATATAAGTAGGGTCAAAATCAGGGTCTTCAAATCCTCAAAAGTCAAAAAGCTTGACATCTTTTATTTGAATGCAACCTTTTTTTATTTATTTTTATTTTATTGTTATTATTTTTTAAATTGGTGTCTCCAAAAAGAGGGCTTTTATGGTTCAAAATTCTAGAAACTAACAAACCCATGTGGGTTCATGGCCCAATGTCAGTTTTGGGCTGTTAAATTCTGTACTAAACTCTCAACAATGTTTCGGAATAGCAAAAGAAATTCTCAATACTGTTTCAAGCCTTGTAAGACAAAAAAAGTCAATACTGTTACAATTCAGTTGACGTGGGTACAATAACGATGATACAAACTAAAAATAACTTGGCCAACGCATGAAAACAAGGACAGAAGGTCGACCAAAGCTAAACGGACACTATTTGAACCACCTTTTGTCGTTTATATTTATATATATATATATATATATATATCTGTATGTGTGAATATAATCAATTGAACCACCTTTGAGATGAACGAAGAGTGAGCTATCTTGTATTGTTTCTATAGCTTTGAGAATATAAAAGCGGAAGTCATTATCAGGAGTACAATGTGTCATTACTCAAACCAAGGAACCAAAGACTAACGTTTCGGTTGATTGGGACAACTATAGAGACCCCTTTTCTCCTTGTGATGTTTGTTAATATGTTATTATAATCCGTTAATATTTATTTTTCTTCTTGGCCTTTTGTTTGAAGGAACTTGAATTTTTTACGTAGTAGATAACGTGATTATGCTAGAACTCATTGTATAATATGGTGAGGAATGTCATACATCTCATGCATTGGTCCTTTTACGTTTTTTTGTTAAAATAAAAAAATGAATGAATGAATGAAACAAGAAGAAAGAAGAGCAAGCAACAAGGTGTAAACCAAAAAAAAAGAAAAATAGATAACATGTCTTCTTCAAAATCTTGTGTTCTTAAGTCGTTTTCTCCCAAAACAAAAGCAAAAGATATGATATATTTAGAGCTCCAAAAACTGAAAGGAATTTTATATCCTTTTGAAAACGATATTGCAAATTAAGACCCAAACTTTTTTTTTTCAAATTATTCCTAATATTTGATGCATCACCTAAAAAAGGTTAAATTGCATTGGCAAATTCTCAATTTATCGATTTCTGGAAACTTAGATCTTAAATTTTCGATTGTAATAAATGAGATCATATATTTCAATTGTGATCTAATAGCTAATGAATGCCAATTAATGAATGAAAAAGTTGTAAGATTTTTACGTAAATAAAACGCGAAATTTTCTTTATTAGTATGTTGGACTTCAAATGTTTTAATTTTGACAAATTATATATTAATTGTCATCAAATATTTGTCTTTGGTTTTCAATTGGGTTACAATGTTTTTTATTTTTTTTATTTTTTATTTTTATACAAGAGGAGGGAAAATGTTACTACTTTTAAATGGAGCTCATGATGACTTGAACCTTAACCTATAATTGGGGTAGAGGGACTTAAAATCAACTAGGTTGCCCTCACTCGTCAATTGGACTACAATGTTGAGATTTATTAAATTTAGGATCTTAAATACTAAAATTAAAAATTTAAGGTCGAACTTAAACTAACAAAAAATTCAAGGTGGATGATTTTTATTTACCCCTTAAAAATATAGGGTTATTTAATGACTGCCAAGGCTACCCACTTATCTCACTTTAGCCCTTGACATATACTTGAGGTCTAGCTATCTTAAGGGTTAAGAACAATGCAATTTGATCCCTTAAGATTTTTTTTCCATATAAGTTTTAAGAGGGATAAAATAGTAAAAGAAACAAACAAGTTTTACAAATAATTTTAAAAGAAAAAGGAAGATGAAATTTAGAATGGCAACACAATTTGGGTTTTTCATTTCAAATCTATTTTTTTCTTTTTAATTCCTTTTCAAAATTGTTATTATTTATCTCTATCTTAGAATGTCACGTGCCATTGTTGTGTTAGATTTTCGTTGAAAGAAAATACCCAAAATACCCGTAGTGTTTTGATTCATCCTCTTAATTAAAAATGCCCAAAATACCATTGTGTTATTAAAATCACATTAAAAATGCCCTCTGAAAGAATTAAATTTTTTAGAAGACCAAAATTACGCTTCATAACCTTTGCTAAAAAAAAAATTAATACTTTAAAATCAAAATACTAAATAAAATAATCTTTAAAAGTTAAATATTTTCAACTTTCAAGATAGTTGAAGTGTTTGCTTAATTAAAATATTTATTTGAACATTTTAAATTGTCTTTTATTTATTTCTTAAGTTAAGTCATATCTAAAAAAACATTTAACATAAATTGGAAAAGATAATCTTGAAATTTTTCAAAGTTTATTACTTCATTGGTATTTTAAGTGTGATTTTAAAAACACATGGTTGTTTTGGGTATTTTCATAATAAAAGGGGAAAAAGTGATCCTTAGGCAAAATACTAAAAATGTTTTAGGCATTTTATTATTTATTTAAAAATAAATTGTTTATTGATAAAAACTACATATTTTGTAGACTCTCGGTGGCTAGACCTTGAAAAGTAAATATCAAAGATTAAAGTGAGACAAGTATATATTTTTAGAGACCACCATGTAAACAACTCACTAGTTGTAGCCACGTGCTTTGCACGTGTGTATTTAATGTGTAATTTTTTTTATACATGAATAAAACTAAGAGCTTGAGCCACGTGTTATGGTGTTTGAAAACATGATTCAAACTATTAAACTGTAGTTCAAATCAGCTTTGTTCTTTTTATATAAAATTTGAATTTCAAAAACATTGGTTCAAAATTTAGAAATTTTTTTATTAATATTGCTAGGGAAAATACCTATAACACATACGTTCTTTAAAAATTCAGCACTCGACTCTCTTATTATAGACATAAAAGGTATCTTCTAATTTATAGACAATGAGGGTGACAATAAATAAAGATATGGACAATGACTAAATGAAACCTCATAATAAATATGAATACACAAGTATAAGTAGGCCCAAAGAGATTAAAAATATATATTTTAAAATATTAAATATATTTTAAAATATTAGGTAAAAAGATATTTGAATAGGGATACCTATGAGAAAATTTATTTTAGTAAGAAAATTGCAAAATTAATATTTAAGGAGATCCAAATTTGGAAAAAAAAAATACAAGATTATAAAAATTAATATTTTCAAAAAGAAAATAACATATTATAAGAAAATATATTTAAGTCTACGTATATTTAAAAAAGTTAATAAAAAAATTTTAAAAAAAGATATCGAAGAAGATTAAATCTGAAAAACATAAAAGATTGTAAGAAAAAATAATAGGGTGAGGCAAATTTGAAAACATTTTATGAAGATAAATAAAAAAACATTTAAAGGGAAAACATTAAAAAATCATTATTTTGATTAAACACATAAAATATAAAACTTTTATAAGATAAAACAAAACAACATATTGTGTGTGTGGTATTATATAGCAAAGTAAAGAAATCATCTATCAAAGAAAAAAGCAAACAATTTATAATAGTATTAAAAGAAAAAAAATAAACTAAACTACTTAAAGATAAAAAAATACAAAAATACAAAAAGTAAAATAGAAAGACTTTTTAAGAGGGTGTTTGCCTAAGAATGGTTCACACTATAAAGTCAGTTATAAATAATATAAAACTTACACATGTTATAATAAAAAGAAAAATAATTACTATAATATAAAACTTTTACATACTACAATAAAAAATGTTCCAATCAATAGTTTCTATAATTAGCCAAACATCCTATTAAACAGTATACTTTAGAAACTTTCACTTATATAATAGTTCTAGATAAATGAAATTAAAGAACACAATTAAAAGGGAAAAAAAAAAAAAAAAAACAGCCACCGCCGTGGAGTGGGAGACTTTCTCCCGCCGTTTCCCCTTAAAACTTCGAGAGTGCATTAGCCGAGCAAAAGACTTCTAACTTCTCTCTCCTTCTCTCTCTAGACTAATAAGACAATCAAAACGGATAAAACCAACAAATTCTTTTATTAATTTTCTCTTTCTAGAATTTCGTCTTCCCTGGACTCTGTTCATATATTACTGTGCGGGAAAGACAAAATTCTGGTTTTTCTTTCTTTTATTCCTTTTCTTCTTCTCAATTTTTATCGTTTCCTTCTCTCTCAATCTTTTTCCGTACAGTACGAGATCTCTTGGATTATCTTTTTCTCTCTCTCCTCTCTCTTTCTCTCTCTGAGCAAGAACTAACCTCTCCTCTCCGTTCGCCATGGCCGGTCGTTACGATCACAATCCTTTCGACGAAGAAGAAGAAGTCAATCCTTTCTCCGTAAGTCTTTCTTCAACTCCGAGTTTTTGTTTTCTCCGCCGATTTTTGTACGGAATCGACGGCTTGGTGAAATTATTGTTTGAGCTTCTATCTCTGGCGGTCTACTTATCTCCGTCTCCGGGCAAAGCGTCTGGCTGATTTCACGAGTTGGATTATGCTTTTTTTTTTTTTTTTCGGTTTCTTTTTTCCGTGAATTCAACTGCGTTATATGTTTGTTAGACTAGATATGGAGAATTTTGAATTCTCTGGCTTTTATTGCTTGGATTCCAAGTGTTAATTCGACTTTTATGCAAGTTTTCCGGAAAATCGCATACGGATTATCCCTGTCAAAAATAATTTGTGTCAGTAAGTATTATTTTCTATGGTTTTAGTATTTTGATGCGAAGTAACTATAACCATGAGCTAATTGTTCTTTCAGAGTCCAGCTATGTAACGGTCTTTTTGATTGTTAAGGATCGTAATGATGAAATAATTGATTTTTTCAATTGGTGAAATATGGAATTAGATATTTTGTGAGTTAATTCATATGTACGTGATTGTGCTGTACTTTGTCATACATGTGCTTGGAATTTAGTTGTTCTTTATATCTAAATATATGTCTGATGGTGCTTTGATGTTCTCTTCTTTCTTGCTGCTCTTTTTTTTTTTTTTTTTAATTACTGTGTTCATACTCTAATGCAATTTCTATTTTATACAATTAGGATCCAGGAGTTAGGGATAAAGCGTCAGGGCACTCAAACTATGGTGGGGGTGCTTTTTATACAACGGTAAGCTCATCCACTCTTTAAATTTGTTCATTGAAGCGGTTTTCCCCCCTTTAATAATGCTATTTTAAGTTTCTGTGGGGTTTTGCTCCCGTTAGCTTTTTCGAGGGCGCCTCTTTAAGATGATGAACCTGTTATATTTGATGATTTATTCTGTGTATACTATGAAGTAACGATGATCAAAATATTATAAGAAATGTATCTTTCACTTAAGAACCGAATACAGGTCTGGCTCCTCACCTGCTGGCATATGTCATGTCTTTTTTGCTTCTTGTTTTACATTTGTGGCCTTCTTGTTTGTCCCCTTTTGGCCCTTCTAAATAGAAAAGAAAAAAAAAAAAAGGAGAGCAATGTTGTGAACTTTTGCGCTCTTAAGCGTTTGTTTGTTTCGAGTATTATTTGGACTCAATAGATTCAAATTTAGATTCGAGTATCAAGAATCATTTGAATACGTGTTTATTTCCTCGAAATTCCGAATCATTTGAGTCTCAAAAATTCAAGTTTTCAGAATTCTCATTCCCCTTCAACTTTTGATACTCGGATATCTTTGTTACAGTAAAAACTAAAATTCTCTCTCCTCTATTTAAGGAAAGAAAATCATAACTTATTCATTTGATATCCAATTGAGATGATTCTTTTTTCATTGTGTTCTTAGTGAAGAGAGGAATAAATTAATATCCATATTGCATATTTTTAAAGATCATTAACATTAAGATTTTATTAGATTTATTAGTAAATCAAAAACTATTTTCACTACCTTTCCAAACACAAATTTTAATTTTATTCCATAGTCAGATTAAAACCTAAATGCACATCCAAACACGAATTTGAATAACAATTCAAATCACTAACTCAAATTTAACTCAAATCACTAACTCAAATTAAATCACCAATTCGAATCCATTTACCAAACGAACCCTAAGTATCTGTGAATAAATTTTCAGAATTCCGGAGGTGTTGCACCAGCCAAAGACTCAAGGTTGTCTCCTCTTCCTCCGGAACCCGTCGATTTCAATTATGGTCGCGATGCTACAATCGATATTCCTATGGACTCAGCTACGGTGGGACTGGGTCTTTATTTTGGTTTTTTGTTACAAAGAGTTATCTTGGTTATCTAATTTTAGTTTTTTTAATTTAGGATTTGAGAAAGAAAGAGAAGGAACTCCAAGCAAAGGAAGCTGAGTTGAGAAGGCGTGAGAAGGTATATCTGTTGGCAAAATTCTAACTTCCAAGTTCACGAACATTTTACAATGTCACATTTACCGGGTGGCTGTGCTTTTTTCAGCTGAATTACCTGTTCTGACATTACAGTTTTTGAGGGATTTGAGTTTGTTTCCATTAAGTTCTGTTATTTGGGTTTATGTGTGGTGGCTAGGTCAGTCTGGGTTTATGAGTTTGTTACTCTACTCTTATTTTACTGTGTCTTTGCGCCAATTCTATCACAGTCATTTAGGCACCATCATACACAAATACTTAGTATGAGACATAACTAGTTCTACATGTGTTGGTATATATTCTTATATTCTCGCTTTCTCAGTTGTTAAATAGTTTCTTGTAATTGGTTCTGGGAGTAGTGGTTGGTTGAGTAGTCATACTTTAGGCAGACATGAGAGATGTCTATAGGTGAATGCTTAGAGATGAGTCATGACTCATCATCATGTAATTTTAGAAGTTAAATGTATTTTATTACTATAATTTTTTTTTGGAAATATGGGGTTCGGCATTGATAGGACCATTTGATGCAATAACTATGGAATGGATTTAATAGTTGTAATATCTTTTCTAGTCTAACTATTTAAGGTTTAGGTGCACCATTTGTTATGTAGGATATAACCTTTCTATGTCCTGGTATATACAGTTTGGTGGACTCTACATGTCCTCTGTAATAAACAAAGGTGGAATGTGAGATTATAGGTTATAGCTTGTACGTAAGTATAATTCGTACGTAGTATTCACCTATCAAATTAAAAAGAGGGACTCTAACTTCTTACCTAACTTTCTTTTAAACCTATTATCAGTCTCATAGGTATCTACTACTAATTTAAAAGACTTCTAAACTTTTGTGCAGGACGTAAAACGGAGAGAAGAAGCTGCAGCTCGTGGTATGCATTCTTGCATGTTATATATTGTTCTTTTAGATAGTGATCTCCTCGTATCTAATCAACTATCAGATTATTGTTTTAATTTTCTTAAAGCAAAATCTTTTGAGTTTCCACTTATTCACTTTTCCTTATAGGGGGTTCTCTTTCCTTTGCACCAGATGCAAATTATATTGTCATTCATTTTCCCTTTTATTATGCAGCTGGAATTGTTCTTGAAGAGAAGAATTGGCCACCTTTCTTTCCAATCATCCATCATGATATTGCAAAAGAAATACCAATTCATTTACAAAAAATTCAGTATGTTGCATTCTCGACATGGTTAGGTATGCCAATGATTGCTTTATTTTATCAGTTTTTCTTCTTGTGATTACTACGTACTGCAGTGCTATTTGCATGTATTAATAATTGACTTGATCCTCTTCTCTGTGCTTCCTGAAGTTGTTGTCGAAAATTTTATTGGACGAGGAAAAAAAAAAACTTCTATGAGGGGAGTTTAATTTCATTTTAGTTATTTACTGTTATTGCTTCCACCCCTATTTATAAATAATGCACACTACCTATTAAATTAATTCAGAGCATGAATATTTTACGATGTATTGTGATGGCCTCAGACCCATAATTCCCTGGCTTTAGGAGTTAAGTTTGTGGATTTTAGGTCACCTCAAAGAAACGTTTTCTTTAGTTTCCACTTTTCTGGAAACTTGATGAAAGATTGAGCTTTTTCTAACCATGTGGGAAAAAAAATTTGTATCTTCAGTTTACTATTCCTCTATTTACCATAAGAGGAGCCTGCTTGTTTAAGCTAATATATCTTTGTTGTTGCTGTTTCACTTGGTAAAGGCGCAATCTTTTCATCCAATTTCAAAGTTGTGCAAATTCGTTACTTCTAGGATGTGGTTTGACTTGCTTCTTTTTCTTTAATGTATCTTTTGATCAAAGTTACTGAAGATGGCCCCTGATTTGGTGATAAATTTTCGTGTTGCGCAGGACTGATCCTTTGTCTTTTCTGGAATGTCATAGCTGTTACTACCGCATGGATTAAAGGAGAAGGTGATTACAAATTATTTTTTCCACCCTTCCTAATAATGTGGGTGCTTGCATTTTGGAATTACCGTTGGAAATGTGATGGATGCTAATAGTTTCCTTTTCCTTGTTGTAGGGGTGAAGATCTGGTTCCTTGCGGTTATCTACTTCATAGCAGGGGTCCCTGGTTCTTATGTGCTGTGGTACCGTCCACTATATCGTGTTTTTAGGTATATGTTTTGGTTTTCAACGTTGGGGGTTTTTGTATTACCATAGCATGTATTCTTTTATCATATGGAATTTATCCTTTAATCACAAAGGTCCCATTTTATTTGTGTGCAGGAGTGAAAGTGCTTTTAAATATGGATGGTTTTTCATGTTTTATTTGGTAAGCATTTCTGTTGTCTCCTTGTCTTTTATAATATGCTATTCGCTTAAAGAATAGAAGAATTCGTCATTGTTCTTATTCTTACAGTTTAATTTCGTTTGCCTGCAGCTTCACATTGCTTTCTGCATCTTTTCTGCAGTTGCTCCTCCAATCGTCTTCAAAGGAAAATCTCTCACGTAAGTTTGGGACTTCATTTACAGGAATTGGGTTTAAGTCACTGACCTTTCTGTTTTATGATTCTATTATCGCCATTATTATATGTTTAAAGTGGAAATAAGACAGCCAGACCAGATGCTTCACATCTCTTATCTGCTTGTGTCACCACCTTGACGTTCTTTTACTTTCTCATGCACCTTTTATTAAGTTACCATGTGTCGATAGGAATACAATTTAGATGGTTGGTTGATGCTCTAGAGGCCTAAACTAGGATGTCACAGTTAAACATCAATTAGATTTGGGTCTCAGACTGCGCGTATTCTCCGCTGAATATTTGTCGTCTCTTTGGACAGGGGTATTCTGCCTGCAATAGACCTTATTGGGGACCAAGCTTTGGTTGGGGTAAGCATGTTTGTGCTAAAGAATATTATTATTGATTAGTACGTGTATGCGTTTGAGTGTAAAAATCACTCCCAATGCAGTGCCTTTTTGTTGCCAAATTTGCCATATGCTAAACTGGTTGTAAATTTTCCACAAGATATAACATATAGCAAATTTGGCATTCGATTGATGTTAGTTCATTTAACTTTTAATCATTACTACATTGTCACTTTGAAATTATTTTAATATCAGAAGTTCACTTTTATAAATTTCGAGACTTTGTAATCTTGACAAAAGTTAAACATAACATTGGAAATAGCATTATGCATCGGAACACAACATATAATAGGACATTAAGGGCATGTTTGTCAAACCTTAAAGGAATGTAAAGGAAAAGGTAATGAGATTGCAAAGGTTACCAAAGTATTGGAAGTGAGCATCATTTATTCGCTTTCTAGTATTTACTTACTTATTTGATGGGATAATGGGAAATAATCCTCTTACCTTTGTAGTGTTTACTTAGTTACTTGGGAATGGGGATCTTATTCAATATAATTACTAAAATATCCTTCTTACATAACTAACAGATATTAAATAATAACATTTGAATTTGGACATCTAATTAAATATGAGATTCATTCCCTTTGATATTTAGTTAATACTAAAGGGTATGAGAGGTTTGGTATTCTCTTTCTTTATTCCCTGCATGGTGTGGGGCCCACAAAACTTTTATTATTGATTTTGTAAGTAAACACATTATTTAAAGGGAAATGGAATCACTCTTTACTTTTTCTTTCCCTTTGATGCAAAGTAAACATGCCCTAAATATGCTATTTTCACACTTTTTAGTTAAAAAAAATATAGCATTATATTTGTATTTGCATTGGAGAGGGTCTAACTGTATTTTCTTTGCTCTTTATAGATCTTCTACTTCATCGGATTTGGATTCTTCTGTCTTGAATCGTTGGTCAGCATCTGGGTTATTCAGGTGGATTTATAACTTTCCATTTCTCCTGGACAGATCTTAACAAAAAGCCACAATATTCTCTTCTAACTGTCAGATCTATCAAATCTTTTTTTGTTCATTTTTTCTTGTTCCTTGTCCGTCTGCAGCAAGTATACACGTACTTCCGAGGCAGCGGTAAAGCTGCAGAAATGAAGAGGGAGGCTGCAAGAGAGGCCATGAGGGCAGCACTATGAAAATAGTGGGGGAAAAGGAAAGACGGCGACCATGTATGGATTCAGGTTGTATATGCCATTAGCCACAGGACTTTTCTGAGTAGAAATATTTGTTTGACCATTTCTTTTACTACACCTTGTTTCAATACTTAGTTCGAGTGCTGCTTCTATAATGTTTGTGTGTCATGCAAGACAAGGAGACCTTTGAAAATACAGGATCCTTAAAAACAAATTACCATCCATACAATTTGAAGCCACTTGAGTTGATTTTTGTCCTAAATGTCTTTTTTTTTTTTTTAAGATAAAAAAATGTATGATTTATTTTGTTAACAGTCGTTTCTACAATTTATCATATACTTGGGGGAATTCGAGCTAAGATTGCAAACTGTGTGTCATTAATCTCCCGAATAAAGGGCCTCCCCTTTCCAGGCTAAAGATTGCTTCGAAGAAAAACGTTGCACCCTGGAGTAAGAAATGTTTGCTAAAAGAAATCAAGGAGATAAGTTTGACTTTATTACTAGTTTAGCCATCCAAAGGTTTGAACAGATTTTTTCTGAGAATAATAACGACGAATTCTTTGCAGTAGAACGACATGCAGTTTGTCGTCTTAGAAGGCAGTTCTGGAAGAACATATCGATTTTATTTAGGTGTCGATTTTTGGACGACTGCGACCTTTCAGTTTACAGACGACATGGGATTATGTCGTTTTTCAAACAATGACATTTTTAGATCAAACTTCATGTAAGTAGTAAAGGTTAATTATAGTAATTGTGTTTTTTTAAAGCCCTGATCTTACTTTTCATTTTTATGGGTTATTCTTCTATGGAATGGTCTTCACATGAGGCAAAGGAGGTGATTCAAATCTGTTCTTCACTACCACAATATTCTTTTTTACTTTTTTTAATTGATTTTTCATGCATCTTCTTAAAAATTGCTGAACGTTGGTGCAATATAGACACGTTCTGCTTTGGTTAGGGATGTTAATATGGCAAATGTGATCATGTCGCTTTTTTTATTTTTTATTTTTTGAGATTATGTTGCTTATTTATGCGAAAGGATTTTTATTTTATGGATTTCGCAATAGTTGACCACTAATGTTTGTTATCATGTGTGGCTTTGGATAGAGGCATTCTGCCTGCAATAGAGGCTATTGTGGACCATGATTTCGTTGGGATAAGATGTTAATCATTGTGCTTAATTTATAATTTTTATTTCATCTAATTTTTTAATTAGTAAAGCAGATTGCTTGGCTAGATTTGCCCTACATGAGTTTTTATAAAGCGTCTAGACATAGATTTTGGAGGTTCAATAAGAATGTTGGAATTTCCTTCCACAGCTTGAGTGCAATATTTACTGCGTTTCCTTTTAGTTATTATAGATCTTTTACTTCATTAGATTTGGATCATTCTGCGCAGCATATTGGTTTTGCAGGTAAAACTAATTTAAATTCCATTTCTCCTGGCCAAATCTCAACAAAGTGCTATGCATGCATATATATATATATATATATATAGATGTATGTATGTATATATATTATATATAAATGAATGTTTATGTATATGTATATGTATATGTATATGTACTTACTTCTAATCGATGTAATTATTATAATTTCTCCGTTCATGGGCAGCTAGCATACATTTACTCCCAAGGAAAAGGTAAGAGCTGCTGAAATTAAGCATGCTGCGAGATAGATGATGTGGGAATTCTTGAGAATTAGTTCTTAGACGAATAAATTCTATACAACGTAAAGCAAAAGAAAAATAAATAAAAAGAACATATAAAAGTAAGTTCACCCCTCAAGTTAAAAAGTTCGTCCATCTTCAGTTGTATAATTACTTTGATACAAATGAAAAATTATAAAAACCAAATCTTACGCTTCACAGCTCTCATTGTGTTCTCTTATCTCTCTATGATTAATTTTAATTTCGACAACCCAGCTATAAGAATTTAAAGTGATTCATCCTCGAGGTTAATCCATGTACATACAATACTTCTCAAACAATAAGTTGACTCTACAACTTATAGGTCATTTGACACCTCAGTTATAACTTATAACTAAAGTTTTAAGTTTAAGAACTATAATATAAAAGTTTACATTGTACGACTTATTGTAAATAATTCTTATTTACACAACAAATAACTTTATAGTGCAAATATTATATTTACTATTTATTTACAATGCAAAGATTTTTTATTTGCATAATGAGAAATTATTTATATCACAAATCTATTATTTACTACAATTATTTTCAAATTTATTTCAAAAAGTTCCAAAAATCTAATATTCCTCTTCCAAGATATCAAACCCATAAAAAAGGAACCTTTACTCTTGTGAAAATTTTACCCACTCTTTATCTCTCTCTAAATTTTTTTTTTATATTGTTTTAAAGTATCTCCATCATTGTTGTATGACTTAAGCGTCGAAGTATCTTATTCTCCACAAGTAGGAAAAAAGTCGACGTTCAGAAATTCAGTCCAACATAATGGAACGCCAAAATTTGAAGAAGATCTAAAAGTTTGTTTGCATAGATTTTTGGCTTGTATGTCTCTACCCTAGTTAGTTACAGCAATTGAAAAATAGAAACACGTATTGTTCAAGATTTTTTTTTTTTTTGAATGTTTTAGTTGGATCTGTTTGTAAACGTTTGATGTAACAAAAATCACATCAAAGCAAAAAAAAAAGGAACAAATCAAAGTTTTTGCAGAATCTATGATGATTTATAATTATAGTTTCGATACTTGTACATCCGAGATGAAAATAAAGATTTAACGATTTCAAACAAAATTCTCTTTTATTTTTTATAAATCACTTTTGTCATTTCCAAGAACAAAGGATGCAGGATATTCTACAATGGCTTACTAACGTATCGAATCAGGTAGTCAAACAAGCTCAAGTCCTCCCATCGAGCCAAAGTTGTTCCTCTATAATTATTTAGGGAAAAATAATTACAAAAATCAATGAAGTTTACACCAACGTAGTAGATCACATAGCATTATAAATACTGCATGAGACAATCAGAACCAAAATTCAAACCCTTTCAAGTTCAACACCCTCCAAGGCACGAGTCCATTTACTCTCTCATTATTATTTCACTCATTTTCATATTCAAAGCTTAAAATATATAATCTTATAAACCCATTATTATAAGAGCGAGCATATTCACAGAGAGAAGTTAAAACTAGCAACTCATCAGAGAGTCACAGAAACTGTCTCTCTCTCTCTCTCTCTCTCTCTCTCTCTCTCACACACACACACACACACACACACACACACTTCCAAACTCATATATATATATATATATATATAATACCATATGATCTAATTATCATATGTCATATCATGACCATATGATCTCCTTGAAAAACTGCATCACATACTACATACTTTACTTTAGCAAGTACTACTACATATTACCACTAATACTAGTCACAACTCATATCAAAATTTATATTATGGATATTTATAGAAAACTATATATAAATTACCGGCTACCGGCTGCGAACAACCAGAGAAGCCTCTTTATGATCTAACAGTAAGCGACACACTTCTTCTTGCAATCCATGGTGCATCCACCGCCGCCACCGCCGCCGCCATAGCCCTTGCCGGAGCGGCTGAAGGAGGTGAAGCACTTGGCCGGACACGTCAGCTTCTTCTTGTAACACGGACCCCTCTCTTTGCACACCACCGTGGGCCTAACTATCCCTCCCTTGGAGTGCCCTCCGCTAGGGCCCCCATACCCGTATCCATACCCGCCACCGAGTCCACCGTTCCCGAACCCGGGAATGTTGAACCCAGCCCCGGGCTCGAAGAACCCGCCAAACCCTCCCCCTCCGTTGTTGTTGTTGGAGCCCTGCGCCGGACCCTTATTCGACCGCTTGAGCTCGGCCGAGAAGGGACCGTCGGATCCGGGTCGAGCAGAGAGACAAAGTGAGGTGAGAGATGTGATGAGCAAAAGGGTCAACAGCAAGCCTGTTATGGTCTTCATCTTTTTTTTTTTTTAAGATTTGGAAAGTGAGAGCGTGCTATTAGATAGAGGTTGGTGTTTTTGACAGAAAGCGATATATATAAATGTATTATATATACAACTTGAGAGAGAGAGGGGTTAAATGGGCATTAATTGGAAAAGTCTTGGAGGACGGTTGGGAAGGGGGCCTCCATGACGGTAGGTTTGGTTCATTTATTACGATCTTTTTTTATATGTGGAGTAGTGGTCTAATATAAATACCCATATTTGTATTTATTATTATTTTTATTATTATTATGAGTTGATTACAAATGTGGGTCCACAAAAATTTAGTGTTACGTGTCACTGACATAATTATGTGGGTCCCACGTTTGAAGATTTTTTAAATTTCCTAACTTGAATTTTGGGACTACATGAACCGTATGAATATGAACACACGATGTTTGTTTCGTCTGCAACAGATAATGATCACAAGATAAATCATATTTAGTGGACTTTTTTTTGGTGATGGATAAGCCAAGTTTGACGATATCGGTTTTAAATGGAAGCCTTTTTCAACATGCGTTTCATTGATTAACCATGCAAAAATTATGTGGGAGCAATGTTGCGACATTAATGAATGTGGCTCTAACTAAAATCCTATCTGAAATTCATTTAAAAGTGACATTACACATCACAATTCTTGTCACATGTGAGTTAGGTTAGAGGGGGGGCTAAGAAAAAGCGCGTATGCATAAAGCCCTGAATTATACTCTTCTTTCTGGCTTCGATCTTTTCAGTCGGTGTCATTTAATTGCATGTGTATTTAAGTACTAACATACCATTTCTTTATCCTATATTTATCATATGGTAAATCAACAGCATAAAATAAATTTAAGAGAGAAATTAAAAAAAAATAACTTTTAAATTAGTAAATTTTAGTGAACTGAAAAGTGAGCATGTATTCAGTAAGTGCTTTGCTTAACTTAGATAGATAGCCATAAAAAAAAAAAAGAGTTATAGCTTATTTGAAAACACGGTTTGAACTAGATTTATTTTAATTAATTTTTAGTTTGAATATTGTTAGAGAAAATATTATACTAATTTTGATATTAAAGCCATAAAATATAGCTCCAATCATGTTTCCGAACATATTACAAACTTTTTCTTTTTTTTTTTTCACCCAGGAATTATGGATGACTATAACTATAAGCATACTTTGTCACCACTAAGAGCGGACCTTCCATTTGAGTTCGCGCGCCCATTTCCCAAGAGCTTGCTCTTTTTAGTGTTAGCTGTCTGTAGCGTGGTTTGTGATGTTTGTATTAGAGTGTCGTGCCTTTTAATCATGTAGATGATTCTATATATTATAGAGGTTTGCTAAAACAACAATATGTGGGCTCGTTCTTGGTGTATCCAGATATTTTCTATTTTCTGACATGTATAATATTTTCTGTGCGTTATTAGATTATACTTATAGAATTGGTTTTATTCAATGGTTATGCATTATATTATAGGATTATTTTACATTTATAATTCTTTATATTGGAATAAAATCTTTTCTTAAAAAATAGTGTAACATTGGACTTACTTGGAATACGTTTGACAACGCACTTCATACAAAAAAGTTCTAACAATTTTACTATTACATATGAAAGATTTATATTATAGTTTATTTTTACTTTATGTTGCAACGTGTGAATGGTTTATACTGCAACAATTGGAATTTTTTTTTCTAAATGACGTTACCAAACAAACCGTTCCAAGTTCTTTAATATATCTTTAAAAAAATCGTAAATTTTTTTCCAATCTAAAAAAAGTGAGACGGCAGTATACGATAGGTATCAGTTTTTCTTTCTCTATAAAGCATTTGACACTATTACTATAAGTAATTATAGCTCCGAGCGACATTACTTGACTCATAAGGTCACGCCCCTACAAAATAGCTACAATTGGTTGCTAATATCCCATACTTGATTGCATCAAAGACAAAAACGTGTTCTTCCACTATGTATGTGTACATCCACTTTCCAAAGCATTATTCACGTCCTTGTACCAATCACTGATTGGCAATAAAGACAGTCACTCAGAAACTAGAGGATTATTCTCAAAATGGGGTTGGAAGATTTCCCAGGATATTTGGTTTTGCTGGAAAAATGATCAGAAACAGAACTTGCTTTTGCTCAAGAATATTCTAAATTCTGGGTCTCTAATGAAATGATATGGATAATGTTCTAACGCACCTTCTGAGTTGTATAACTATATAGTCCCATGTAAAGCATAACAATACTAAGAGGTCTAAAGTCAACAACAAACACAAGTGCTAGCTTTTGATCTAGTCCACACACTGCACATGATATACGATTCCCTTCCTGCACATGACGTGATTTCCAGGCCACACCTCATTGGAGCAGAGCCCGTTTCATTTTCTTGAGCCACTTCCTCGTAGGACAGCAACACCATATGGTAATACAGGATCCACCAAGATATATAATGTAATACTTTAATATCTGTAATGTTTAAAAATCTTAGAACTCAATAGTTTTCATAGAAAAAGATTTAGAGCGTACCTTGATTCATAGTTTTAATTTTTTAAAAACTCTAGAACAGAAATTGTCAGATAAGAAGAATCCAGTTTTTCTCTCTAAACCCATAATTTCTTTGAAGTATTTTTTCTGATGGAGAGAAGAATACAAAATTAATTGGGTGTAGAGAGGATACTCTTATTTATAGACCCTTAATAGGTGTCTTTCTATCAAAGCATATATCTCTTCAGATATAGACATATCTTTTCAGAAATAGATACATCTTTTAATAAGAGTTGCAACCCCTCATAGCAAATAAAATTTTAGCATTTAAATAATTATTAAACTAAATAAAGAAATCTAATAAATTTAATAGGCCTTTAATTATTTATGTGGGCCATAATTCTAACATTCTCTCACTTGGCCCATATAATATTCATTTATTTGTTTAATAATGCTATAATGTGCACAACAATATTATTCTAAATCTTCTTAAAATTGACTAATACTCTATATCATAATTAAACAGGAAATCTAAAGTGAGTCATGACGGTTGTACATCACAATTTAGTGTAGTCCCTTCCATGTACTACAACATTAGACATCTATTTAACATGATTCATAATTGAGAGGTATAATAATAGTCCACTTTAATGTCTTCAATGAGACAATCCTGTTAAACATTAATCTATATCAATCATGTACACAAAATAGAAAACAAGATATAGCGGGAACATAATAAGTGAGCTCAAAGTGTCATATCATTAAAATGAAATAAAACATAATACATAACCATTAATGACATCTAATAACACCCATACGTTCAACATGTTCAATAAATGTTTTAGGTGGCAATTTTTTTGTTAAAGGATCTGCAATCATAAGATTGGTGCTAATTTGTTCAACTGACATTTTACGTTCCTGAACTTCTTGCTTAACGACTAAGTACTTAATATCCATACGTTTCGTACCATCAGAATACTTGTCGTTCTTGGCAAAGAAGACTGCTGTGGCATTATCACAATGAATTTTCAGCGGCCTAGCTATACTGTCGACAACTCCAAGTCCCGAAATAAAATTCTGCAACCATAAACCATGACTTGTGGCCTCAAAACATGGCACGAACTCGGCCTCTATAGTGGATTTAGCAATGACAGACTACTTCACACTCTTCCATGAAATTGCTCCTCCGGCCAAAAGGAACATATAACCGAATGTAGATTTTCTACTGTTAGCACTCCGGCAAAGTTTAAATCTGAGTAACTAATCACTTCAAGATGATTAAATATTCTATAAGTGAGCATATGGTCCTTTGTTCCTTGCAAATACCTGAGAACTTTCTTTGCAGCTTTCCAATGATCTATTCCTGGATTACTTTGATATCTTTCCAATATCCTAATAACAAAACTAATGTCGGGTCTGGTGCAAGTTTGAGTATACAATAAGCTACCAACGATAGATGCATAAGGAATGTTTTTCATTTGTGCTCGTTCCAATTCATTCTTTGGACATTACATATGACTAAATTTGTCCCTCTTTTGAATCGAAACTATACATGCTGATCATTTGTTCATCTTAAATTTCTCTAAAACTTTGTTGATATAGCCTATTTGAGACAACCCTAATAATCCTTGTGATCTATCACGGAATATTTCAATTCCTATCACATAAGTTGCCTCACTCATGTCTTTCATTTCAAAGTTCTTAGAGAGGAATTCCTTGGTTTCATGTAATAAACCAAGATTATTAGCAGCAAGCAAAATATCATCAACATATAGGACTAAGAAAATAAACTTGCTCCCACTGACCTTCATATATATACACCAATCAACGGTGTTCTCTTTAAATCCAAACGAAGTAATGATATCATTAAATTTAAGATGCCATTGTCGGGAAGCTTGTTTAAGTCCATATATTGACTTCTTTAATTTACACACCATGTGTTCCTTTCCTTTACTTGAAAAGCCTTCAGGTTGGTCCATATAGACTTCTTCCTCTAAATTTCATTGAGAAAGGCAGTTTTCACATCCATTTGGTGTAACTCTAAATCAAAATGAGCCACCAATGCCATAATAATTATGAGTGAATCTTTTTTAGAGACCAGTGAAAAAGTCTCTTTGTAGTCGATGCCTTTTTTTTGAATAAAACCTTTGGCAACAAGTATAGCCTTGTACCGTTTAATATTGCCTTTAGAGTCGTGCTTGGTCTTAAAGACCCATTTACACTCGACTCTCTTGCAACCTTCAGGCAACTCAACAAGGTCCCAAACTTGATTTTGATCCATAGATTTTAACTCATCTTTCATAACATTGAGCCACTTGTCAGAATCCATACTTTCCATGGCTTGTGAAAACGAAACTGGATCTGAAATCGGATCATTATTGATTTCCAAGTCAATTTCAGACTCTTATAGATAAACCACATAATCATCAGAAACAACAGATTGTTTTTCTCTTTGATATCTTCTTAATACTATTTCTTATGGTTCAGCTACTATTAGTTCGTCGAGTACAACTTTATTGTGAAGTGGTTGGTTATTTACTTGTTGTTCTTGAACATTGTTAGGCTGTACAACAATGTTAGGAACAATCTTGGAAGTTATAGGTAGAGGTACTTTTATGGTAACTTCTTCAATGACCACATTACGTGGTTCTCCACTCCCATTAATTTCACTATTCTCGATGAACCTAGCATTTCCAGATTCTACTATTCTCATACTATGAGTAGGACAATAAAATTTATACCCTTTGGATTTTTCAGAATAACCAATAAAATAACCACTGGTTGTCTTAAAATCCAATTTCTTTTCATATAGATTGTAAATTTTCACTTCCGCTGGGCAACCCCAAACATGCAGATGTCTTAAACTATGTTTCCTTCCAGTCCATATCTCAAAAAGAGTTTTCGAGACTACCTTACTAGGAACCCTATTCAGTATATACATGGCAGTCTTTAATGCATGCATCCACAATGATAAGGGTAAAGATGAATAACTTAACATGCTTCTAACCATATCCATTAATGTACGATTACGCCTTTTTGCTACACCATTTTGTCGTGGTGTACCTAGCATAGTGTATTGCACACATATGCCTCGCTTTTCTAGGAATTTAACAAATAGACCTGGACATTGCCATGACTTGTTATACTTTCCATAGTTCTCACCACCCCTATCTAACCTTATAATTTTTACCTTTTTATCTAATTGCCTCTCAACCTCATTAATAAATACCTCAAGGGCTTCAACAGATTGAGATTTTTCATGCAATAAATAAAGATAACCATAACATGAAAAATCATCGATAAAAGTGATAAAATACTTTTCTCCACCAATGGATGGAGTATTAAAAGGTCTACATATGTCACTATGTATGGGTTCAAGAAGCTGTGTACTTCTTGTAGCCCCTTTCTTAGTGTGTTTGGTTTGCTTTCCTTTAATGCAATCAATACACACACCGAGATCAGTAAAATCTAAATTCAAAAGAATTCCATTCTTTACTAATATCTCTATCTTTTCCTTGGATATGTGACCCAAGCATTTATGCCATAAGTAAGTAGAATTTTCATCAACTAGACTCCGTTTAGTTCCAATACTTTGATGCATGGTTAACAAAGTTTCAGCAAAAATATTATCAAGCTTTAACTTATATAAACCATCATAAAGGATTCTAGAGCCAATAAATTATTATTTTTATATAAACTAAAAGATCCAAAACCAAACTTACAATAAAATCCCTCTACATCAAGTTTTGATAAAGAAACTAAATTGCGAGAAAAGGAAGGTACCTAAAGAATTTGGTATAAATCAAGATAATATCCAGTATTTAATATTCAGCGATAAGTGACAATTCCTTCCATTGGAGCTTTATCTTGATTTCTCATGTAAATAAAACTTTCATTTGCTCTTATGGGTTGGATCGTAAGGAATCCCTACATCGTATTAGAAATGTGAGTAGTTGAACTTGAATCAATCCACCAAATATTATAAGGAACTTCAATTAAATTTGATTCGAAACAAACTAAAACACAAAACTTACCTTTCTTTTCGAACCAAGCCTTACGTTTCTGACAATCTTTCCTTAAGTGCCCAAATTTGTTACAAAAATAGCACTTAACAATGTGTTCCTTCTTATGGATTTGAGTTGACTCATTCAGGTTATTCAACTCCCCCTTGAACCCTTTTTTCTTGTTCTTTCCAGGCTTTTTGTTAGTGCTTTTTTTAGCCTTTTGATTCACAAGATGAACGGAATGAGGTTTTTTTATTCTTCAATCTCGTTTCCTCTTGAACAAGTATACTGATCAATTCATTAATATTTCATTTATCTTTAATTGTGTTACAATTCATCTGGAATGGACCATATTGTTCAGGAGGAAGCGAGTTAAAAATAAACTGTACTAGAAAGTACTCATCCATAGACATCCCCAAAGACTTTAATTTTGCTGCTATATTTGTCATTTCAAGGACATGCTCATGCATAGTACAAGAACCATCAAATTTTATGTTGGTTAATTTAGCCATTAATATACCAGCAAGAGACTTATCAACAGTTTGAGAGCGTTCTTCCACAAGTTTCATAAATTCCTTAGTACTTTCAGTCTCGGGAAGAGTACTTTTAATGTTGTTTGCTACTGTCATTCGCATGAACATTAAGCTTAATCTATTTGACATTTCCCATAATTTATGAAATGTTTCCCCTCCTCACTACTAGCGTCAGTAATAGTAATGGGTTCCTTATCTTGAAGTGCTAAATCAAGATCCAAGACACCTAAGTAAAATTAGACTTGTTTGCACCAATCACAGAAATTCAATCCATTAAATAAGGGAATAGATGAAGCATGCGAATGCATAGAAATAAGAACAAATACTGCAATTTGTAAGAAACATTCATACATTAATGCTTTTAGATAATCACATAATTAGATTCAAACTTAAGACAGTAATTGTATATCCTAGTTCTCCTTTGCGTGATACTAAGACAAACAAACTATAAATGGTGCTAATTAAAAATAAAAATGTAATTTGGTAATCATAAATATGGCCAATAAAAATGCTTGCTATCTTTGGATAAACAAACAAAAATAATAGGACATATTAATTACTAACTATTATATTAATCAATTATAAGGAAAGCTAATCAACCTTTAGGCGATTCCTAAGTTCTTATAATAGATGAAATTCAATGACCCATGATCTATACACGTCATCTTAATCATAAGCATCAAAATTCATGAGTTGTTGAATTTTGGTTTCTCAATTTGAAAATTACTAAGCTTTAAAGTTTGGCCACTTTGGTGACTAACAAACTACAATTATGTAATTTCAAAATTAGAAACAATACTTTTACTTGTTTAATGAAATAAATGATCATGTATTTGACCATGAACATATATGCATAACTTGAACAATGTATATAATTAACCATCAGTGAGCAAATAAAACAAGTTTATAACATATAACATATCATTATATACATACATTTCTGTATGTACTCATAAGTTATTATTATTATTTTTATTTGTTCTTTCATTTACCCTTGTTATCTAAAAGTATCTTGACAAAACTTTGTCTTATATGTATATATTTACATATACATACGCGTACACAGACGAAAGAAAGAAAGAAAAGTAAACAAAACTTTATCTCTACACGTGATATTGTAAATCTCGATAATGACAAATTCCAGAAACATAAAAAAATAAAAGTTTCTTTTACAAGCAATATACAACGATTCATTGATTGATTGACAGAAAACGAATTGAATATGTGCCATTATATATAGTTACTGAATAAACCCATAATCAATTCTTCTAATCATAACGGAAGAAGAATATAACATAATTCAGAATATAACATAAAGGAAAATTTTGAGTTCAAAAACCTAATGCTCTGATATCATATGTAAAACTTTAATATCTGTAATTCTTTGAAATCTTAAAACTCAATAGTTTTCACAGGAAAAGATTTAGAGCATATCTTGATTCATAGCTTCAAATTTTCTGAAACTCTGGAACATAAATTATCAGATAAGAAGAACCCAGTTTCTTTCCCTAAATCTATAATTTCTTTAACGTATTTTTTCTGATGGAGATAAGAATACAAAATTAATTAGGTGGAGAGAGGACTAGACTCCTATTTATAGACCTTTAATAGGTACCTTTCCATCAAAGCACATATCTCTTTAGATATAGATATATCTTTTCAGAAATAAACACATCTTTTAATAAGAGTTGCAATCCCTTATAGCCAATAAAATTTTAACATTTAAATAATTATTAAACTAAATAAATAAATCTAATAAATTTTATAGGCCTTTAATTAATTATGTGGACCATAATTCTAATATATAATACACATATATATAAATATTATGTATACACACACTTCTATATAGGATAGATATAGTTTGGTATGCATAGATAGAGAACCTGAATTTTAAAAATGCATGCTTTCTTTCTGCCAAACTGAACATCACTTGTGGGGATCGATCTCTTTATTTTTTGTCACCCATTAAATATATTGACGTTAACTTTGAATGTGGTCCATCGCTAAACATTCTTCTTGATTTGCGGAGAGTCTAAACTCTAAACTTTTGCTCTTGTACCTTTGAAATGGATTTCCCATATTCAGTGGTGGAAATTTTGCCTTTTGGTTTACTAGTTGTGACCCTAAGCAAAATGCTTTGCCGCGGATGATATTGGCGTCATAAAACATGTTCACGGGTCCACGGGAACTATGCGTGTCATGCCTATAGGATCTCCTAGGAGCATTGGTACTGGACTGTGAGTTTGGATAAGGTATTAATCAGAAATGATTTAGGCTTTTACAAAGATAATAAGACAATTTATTAAATGACAATATTATTATGATAAAATAAATAGGGTGACCCTAATGAACATGGATTTTATAAAGATTAGTTATAGCGAGATAAAATACCAATAATAGTAAAAATAATAAAATGATGTATCTCTTACTTAGCCTATACGTTTATAATGAAATTAAATTAGAAGTATAATAGTTATCATGTTATCTGAAATATTTGGAGGCCTTAAAATTATGATAAAGAAAATATCAAAGCACTAATGGGAATAATGTCAAAGGATCGCATAGGAAGAGTACAACTGGAGATGGATTGCCCTCTCTTAATATATTCAAATATTATCTTATCTCAAAGATTTCACAAGCAGACCCACTTTAATGCTCCGTTTGGTAGGAAGGAAAGAAAATAATAGAGAAGACAAAACTATAAAGGAGAGAAAACTGTAAAGAAAAGAAATGTTTTGATTTTTTTTTTACTTATTTAATATGTAAAGGTGGAAAGAAAATAATTTTGTTTATCTTGTTTGGTATTGCAAGAAAAACCAAAGGAATAGAATACTACTATTAATACAATTACTATTTTGTCCTAATATTATTTAGTTATTTTCCTAATTTGTGTCTCAATTTTTTTGTTAGAATTTTGATGGAAAAGAAGGACAAATTGGTCACGTCACTTTCTTTGCATTGTTGTCAAACTTTTTCCTCACAAAATCTATCAATATTTAAAGAGATCAATTTTGGTGGGACTTATATATTATTTTTTCACCTATTGTTCCTTTCCATTTTAATTTCTTTTCTACTAAACACCCCATCATATTAATTTCCATCCCAAAATGCTTCCAATATTTTCTTTTCCTACACTTTTCACTCAATCTAATCAGAGCATAACAGAATCCTCGAAACGATTTAAGTTGTCATATATTTCTTGTATTGGCTTGTTAATTTTGTTGTTCATTTGAACTACCTAAACCTGAATGACTCTTTTTATTTCTTATGTTTATTATTACTCTCAGGGTTCATGATTAGGTTTTAATGTCATAGTTTCTTGATAATATCTTTATAGGGACGAAATTAGGCTTCCAGGATTGATTGCCTGATTGAAGGATAATTCTATTTATAGAGGTTCTTTAAGGGATTATATGATTAAACTAATGGAGCTTGCATCATATTTTTGCTTATTGTTTAATATGTAAAAATGATGGTATATTTGATCATTCTCTGATTTTGTCGCGAATTGGGGACTATTACCATTTACTTAATATTTAATTCATTAAAAAAAAAACACGCAAATAGATGCTCCAAGCTTGCTATAAATATGAAGCTCTCCTTTTTATTCTTTTCTAATCCAAGATACTCATATTTTTCATTAGTTAATTTCTCCCTCAAGGACCAACCCATGTGTACTAGAGGTGCATTTCTTTTTAAAATTAGTTCATGTACTCAAATGAGAATTAAATAATTCTTTTGCTTCTTTTTTACGTTGGCCCTTGTTACAATATCACTAGTATTTCTTTGATCTTTTTTTTGGTTACACTATTTGTTTAAAAAATGATATAATATTTCATGAATCATCCAACTCTGCCGAATCCATAGATACCATAGAGATCTTAAGGTTTGTATGGTAAGACTAATTCAATTTGATATTTAAATAACACTTCACAAGTGTATTTGGTGATTTCATTGTTCCAAAGTAGTTTTTATGATAGTTTGTTTTTAAGGCATCTCGTATTACTTAGTTTAGTCGCACTAGAGTGGATCCAATATATGACATTGTTGTACTCAATCACATCATACCATCTCCTGTGACATTACTTTTAGTTGCATCCCTAATTTATCTCCGATCCATTTATGTGCCCGAAAACAATGTGTATACAAATAAAAAGGTCGCTTTAGAATTTTCTAGAAACTCAATAATGGACATCTAGGGGATATGAACTTTGAAAAATTTTTCTGCAAAAAAGTAATGTGTTATTTACAGGGTTTGGTATGGTGGTGAGAACCATTAGTTAAAACTGTCTTTACTATAACATATGAGAGTTTTATATTGCAACAACTTTATTTTTACTGTAACATGTGAGAGAGCTTTATACTATTTATAACTGAAATAATATTCCAAATTGTCTATACCAAACACCTTATTAATAACACCACCAAGCAAGTGGTCAGACGTAAGCAGCTCATCAGGAATTCAAATTGGAGGACCGACCACTTATCCTAGTTGACAATTTGACACGGATATATAAATGCTCAAACACTACTCAGTTTATATATATTTTTGTATATTTTTAAGTCTAAAAACGAAAGGGCAAGAAAAATCTCTCACAATTACTCATTTTAGATTTAAATTTTTGTTTAATTTTGACGTCTTAAATAATATCTAACCAATTATATTATGACACATCATTTAATAAAAATTTTAAAATAATATCTAATTTATTTTAACATACTTTTCATTTTATGATATATGATAATATGATTGGTTAGACACCATTTAGGGCTACAACAGTTAGACGGCAGATTTAAGTCACTAGCACCGTCTTCTCACAACTAGAGGTGGCAAAATCGTGTCGGGTGTTGTATTCGTGTCAGCATGTTTACAGCACAACATAATTAGGCCAAACATAAACACAACACGATTAATAAATGTGCCAGAAATGCAAACAAAATATGACTGGCCTATGGCAAGTGTAGCACGGCACGACACGATTACTAAGTAGACCATGACGGGTTGACATAATAACAACACGTATATGGCACGTTTATGACCCTGTTAACTAAAAATTTAAAAAAATTAAAAAAAAAAGCCAATAAAGAAAATTAACAAAAAGCACAATATCTAATTTATACTAACATGCTACAAATATTTTTATTTTTAAGTTTAATGTGTTATAAACGGACATGTCGTGTCATATCATGTTGTATTAATACGTTTATGGCCTGTTTAATTAAACTTGTTAAGGCATGTTAGATGTGTTAGTATAAATCTAGCCTGTTTATTTTCGTGTTATTCGTGCCAACCTATTTATAACCCAATCAATAAACATGCGGTCTAAACTTATTTATTTTATATTATTTTTATATCGTATCATTATATTATGTCTAAAATTGCTAGTCGTACTCACAACCACTTTTTTTTTTCTTTAAGAGAAAGTCTATTTGATGGAGAATCTATTTGATGGGCATTGATAAGACCTTGCTAACTTGCTCTGTATCCCATGAAGCAACTCTCAACCACTTCACTATAAGTCAAAAGAGCCCTTCCCACCCCATATTCCATGTTTACAAGCATTAAATACAGAAGATTTGGATCGTTGTCTGTCAACATAGCAACCTGTTTCAAAAATGATTTTGTAGTGATAAACAGCTTATAAAGTTCGCCTTCTTAGAAGTAAGAAAACGTAATGCTTGTGGTCTTCTTCATTTAATTTGGTGCGTGAACGATTTGTCAAAATTATTATGCCATGTATAAAGACACTTTAGACTACTTTTGGATATTGATACCCTACGTGTTAGGATAGACAGGGAGAGAAAAAAAAAATAGCATGTTACAATTTTGCATTTAAATCACAATTTTGTTGTTCGGATTTGTTTTACTTTTTGTTGACTTTTAATTAGTTTATTGGTATGACACAAACCCAAAGATCCAATATATTTAGTACAAGTCCGCAGGTGAGTTTTTTTGGTTGCATTTCTCGGAATTTCTCAAGAGACAATTTCTATTGGGAGTTGTCTCTCGAGAGACAATTTTTTTTAGGAGTTGGCCTTCAGTTAATTTAAATAGACAAAATTACATGCTATGTCATACTTTTAAAAATCGTATTTATTTATGTCACACTTGAAAAAGTTTATACTATATTATTATTCATATTACATGTTAAGTTATGCCATAAATAAAAATATATGATATTTATAAAAAGTAAATTTTAAAGGATGATGTCTATGGAAATTCCCCATATGAATATCCGTCGCCATGGTTTTGGAGCTTTGGACTTGGTTCTCTTTTGCATATATTTTAGATTAGCTTGCACCTTTTATTTGCACTTTTCTTACACCGTGTTTTAACCAGGGAAAATTAAGCTACATACCCTCATTCTCTATTCCTTAATTTTTGCGTTTCCTTTTTTTTGTTTTAGTCTTCTGACCTTCCTCGTTACTCTGGGGAGCAAAGATTAGTGTTTTAAAAAGTAGACATAATCGAGTAAATTACTAATGGTGATCTAGAAGATTACTCCCACTGGTCACCGATGCTTACTGTTGGTTTCGATGACATAATCTGATGAATTGGTTGCCGTAATTCGTAAAATAATTCAGGAAATTACTATTGAAACCGACAAAGGAACCAGCTGATAATCACTGATGATACTAGCAACATAATTTGAAGAAGTACCAGTGGTAATCTAGTAGATTACTCCAGTGTCTGGAGTCGGAGCTTACCACAGATAATTTTGACAAAGCGTGATTTATTGACCTTTGACCTGCCATTAAAGCCGCAGAATTCTAATTCTCCCATTAAGGGGGCAGAATTTTTCTCGTCTTGTTAAAGTGGCATACCAATAGTTTGCCCATCAAGCTACGGAACCGAATTTTCATTTTAGCCCCAGTGAATCAAATTGTCTGTTGTTGAACCCCTAATACACGCAAACACGAATATCCAAGCTAAAGAGAAGAAGTCCTAAAACACAGTGAGGCATCAAGCCATTTGCTAAAACCTTCATCAGCTGTTCATCTCAATGCTGAAAAATTCCATCTTTCATGTGGAATGTCCAATGGCTAAAACTTGAAGCAAAAACGACTTCATTTCTTCAGAACAAACATCAGTTTCTCCTTTTTCCCCCATCTGCTTTACCTATTATTACAGACATCCCTGGTTTGCGTCAAAGAAGGATGATTTATTTTGTAACTATTAATCAAGAATTGAGGAAATATAAATTCCCATTTACAATTTTCTTACACTGTCTAATGTTATTATGCTTTCGGGTTCTCGTTGATGTTGACATAGAGAAATTCATAGACTAGAGGAGTCCCAGCTAGCATCAACAGCCTTGATGATCTTGTCATGTAGAGTGGGTCCAGAACTAGCAATGATGCCGCGATCAAGACCTTCTAGGTATACACCCTTTGAGAAGTCCAGTGGTCGCCCTCTTGCGTCTGTAACCATGCCACCAGCTTCTTGTATGATAGTGACTCCAGCAGCATGATCCCATATCTTCTCCTTGTAGCCAGCTCTCGCAAACTTCATAAAAATCTCGGCATCTCCACGAGCTATGGCCGCATATTTGACCATGCTATATACTCGTAACGGTTGCTTCCTGAGGTTAAAACTCATGATGATAAGATTTCTAACTTTTCTATCTCCTGCATTTTTTCAGTCAAAACATTCTGTTCTTTTGTCATATTATCTAACGTGCTGACTCTAGTAACTATATGTTAATACAAGTGAACAAGATTCGAAATGCAAATTCATAGGCTAAAGAGTCAAGGACAACGAAACGAAAACGAAGGGAAAATGACATCCACCTGAGACCCATGCTGTGAGCCAGTCCAGCTGTGAACGAATGGCTCGAATTTGCCTTCTCAACTGGTTCGCAAAAGGTCGCCAATGATGGGTTATCGATGGAGGACACTTGAACAGGCCTTGCAGAGTTTGGCCACATGAACGTCTTATTTACATGAAGCAGGGGTTGCATCCAGGCCTTGCCACTACCTCTCCTAGCATAAATTACACAACCTTTGTCCCACGATTCAGATGATGGTGGGGTCAACTTTGACACGATTCTATGGTAGCGGTGATGATAGCCAAGCCATTCCTTTCTCATTGGGTAATTGGGACACCCAAGTACGCCAAGCACAACTTCTCCATCTTCAATGAGTGCTAGAGCTATGGCATATTGATCACCTCGAACGAATCCCAGTGTCCCATCAACAGGGTCAAGTGTCCAAAATCTTCCTGTAGGGCCACCATTTGAGTTGCATCGGCTGATTGCTTCAAGAACCTCAGAACTCCCAAGGGGCACGACTGGTGCTTTGAGTCCAAAGCGCGGTGCATCAGCCAAAGATTTGTTCACAGTTTTCACTACAGTGTCTAATAGCCCAGCAGCGCTAGCCTTGGACAGAGTTTGAACATCTTCTTCCGCGACAATAAAGACGTTTTGGCTTCCAAAGGCCTCAGACAATACCCAGCTCACTGTTGCTTGGACGCTCCAATCTGTTTACATGGTGCAGTAAAGAGAAAAAGAAATCTTGTTCACAACTTCCGTTGAACGCTGGCCATTAATGGCACACAAGTACTTGAAGTTATCTGCTCTAGAGGCTTCAACATTTGAGTGACAGCTAAGGGAGCTACCACTAAAGAGAGGAACCAACTCAAACAATATTTGCCCAGTAATTAGAGGTTTAAACTATTTGTATTGCAAGACGTTTTCCATGACACAATTTGAGGCTTATATTTTAAGGTTAAGACAAATTTCAAAATGCAATATGTGGAATATTGGGATGACTATTTGTAATTGATATTCACGATTCTTTGAACAACTGCTCTTGTATAGTTATGTAGCCTAATTGTAGAACATTAATTATAGAAAGTTGACTAGTAACAATGGAGCGAGCCACCCTATATAATCATGTAAGATTATTCATTGTGAAAGTATCAAGGAAAGAATGAAAGATATTTTTGGTCTGTTGATGTAGGCATGTTGCCAAACCATATTAAAGATCCTCATCTTCTATCTCCTTTCTTTTGGTTCTGCACTTATTTTTATGGTTCTAGATTGTAGTTAACTCAGAAAGTAACAGCCTAGAATCATAACGTTACAAAAGTGTAAATCAATTATAGAGTAATAAACTAGTATTTATTCAAACTTGAGAAAAACTTGGAAACAATGAACATATACATATATATATGTAATAAATATATTTATTATATATGGAAGAGTCTCCAGTCTGGCATCGGATTGGTCCAGCATTTGTAACTTTCTTCGTCCGAGAATATAACTCTATTCATGCGTTCATGTCACTCTTTAAGTTGTTTGCATGTAATACATATAACATTGTAAGTTACATTTCAACAAATTAAGTGTTATAAGACCACACAAATAGACTTACATTATTAAACGAAGAAAGTTACAAACACCAGACTAATCAGGTACTAAATTTAAGCCAAAACATATATATATATATATATATTTCTGACAATTTTAAAGTAACTGTTCATGATTCCTAAACATGAAGACCAGATTGGCACGAGCCTTCTGAATCAGGAAGCAACGGAAGAACAGAAAGTAAAAGGACATGGTTTTATTCCCCAAAAGATATTGGTTAGTTACCAAATTATTTCTTCCTTTTTCTTACCTTGATAATACTAGCTTCACAACTGAAAATTCTTGAGACAGACTTTCAAAGGAGACAAATTAAACATGTCTATTTAAGTCAAAAGAAAAAAAAAAGGTCAAACATGTCTATTAAACTAAATATATATTAGTTCTATACTAACAGGATAAAAAATTATAATGGAGCGCTGTCCTTAACATCCATATCTCTGTGTATGAATACATGATGAGCTTAAATTGTACAAAACGCATATTGTGAGAGGCAAAAGAAAGCACAAAAAATAACATATATAAGAGAATTCTATATAAGGGCTATCTATATGACACAATTCTATACCCATAGATTTTCATCAAGTTCCGTTACGTTCTAAATACTTCTCATGATTAGTATGATCACTATAACTACGCAGACTTCTCCGATCACATACACTTTTACCTACTGTATCATGTGCCATAAATACCTAATCCACACGTTATTTGCAGAGTCAAGGTGAAAACCAACAAAGAAACAAACGTACTAGCCTCTACCCAATACATCGAATAATGGTTATCACCCATCTCAAAGCCACCACACACAAAATAAACTAATACCCAATTCATAAAATTAATAAAAAAGACAAAAACAAAAAACAAAAAACAAAAAAAAGAGTGATAATGGACCTGCAATGGTGACAGGGGAATTGTCATCTTTGGATTGAACTCCATTTTCACCAGTTCTGGAAATCAAACCCTCTTGAACTCTCTGGCAAAGGGCACACGCCATTTGCACAGCTCTAACGCCAACCTCCAATTCTTTGTCCTGTGAGGACTGCTGTTTTTCGTGGCCCAAATCACTCTTCTCCTCCATTGTCGAAGAAGACGAACAATGGTAGCTTTGGTTGAACTTCTTGGATGACAAGCAACCAATAATGGGCAGCTCCGAAAATCTCTTGGGGGTTTTCTCAAACAGAAAGCAAGTTCTTGTAATCGGTGGCGTGAACTCTTCCCTGATTTTATTGTTGTAATTTCTTCTCCACAGACCGAACCCATGTGGGACTTTTATAGCCACGCTCGAACAATTCAAAGGCATATCATTAATCAAAGAAAATATCTGCTTTCTGGGTTTTTTTCTTTTTCTTTTTTTTTGGATTATTCGCTATTCGTGACGTTGAAGGGGAACACCGGTGTGGGAGAGAATTAACGGAAAATGACAGAGGAGACTCAAAATGGGTTTTGGGTGATCTTAAATTGGACAGATTTTGATTGGAGATAAAACGGAATGATGAAGAAATCTAATGGGACTTTAATTGTGGGTTGAAATCTAGATGTGAGTGAGTGATGATCAAGCTTATCATTTTGCTTGTTTATGGGATACGCAAAGTTTGCCTTTTTCAGACAGCAAAGAACACAGCATTGTTCATTTCTGCGCTCGTCGCTGTTTTCCACTCAATATGATCCTTGGGTTTTATATATATTAAAAAATAATCTTTTGATAGAACAATGGTAAATTATAAAATATTACACTATAGGACTCAACCCCATCATCACTCAAGCCTGAAGGAAAAGAGGCCTTTGCCATGATAATGAAATTCCACAGGGAGAAATAGGACAAACAAAAATACAGGATTTACAGTGATTTATCTCAATACCAGAGTGACATTTATTTTTAAGTGGTGTTTCGTAGTTATAGTTTGGACTTTTTTTTATTTATGAATAGTATAAAGCTTTTACATGTTACAATAACAATAAAAAAAAAAGTATTATAGTGTAAAACTCTTACATGTTACAGTAAAAAACAATTCTAACTAACGATTTTAACCATCCTACCGAACACCCTAGTTGATGCAAATCTTACTCTTAAGACGAAAAAGATTACAGAGGAATCACACACTACATGCCTCTCACACAATATGTATTGCTCCCTAACATAATTCTCAAAGCCAACCCCTTCCAATAAAAACAGTCCGCTTGCTAATTATAACGAGGACGACAATTATGGTCCGCACTCTCAACATCGCTAATAAACATAAATCAGCCATTGTTGGCTCATCCGTTAAATTATAATTAAAAGGAAAAAAAATTCTCAATAGCTCTAACAAGGTTTCACGTTTGATACTTGAACTCTTATAGCAGTATTGCTTTTTTTTTCTCCTTATGTCACACAAGAAAAATTAAATTAACCGTTAACAAATTTCGAGACTACCGCATACTTGATTTCAAATATTGAAATTAAAATGAGGCTTTCACAAATAGTTTGCTTAGGAACAAGGATAAATCATTTTTACTTCTGCTAAAAAGACGCTTTTATCTGCTTGGTGAAAATTTGTCGCTGTGTTCAGGTCCATTTGTTACACGAGTTTGAGTTGACGAAGTTTTGAACTTTATAGTTTGAATTGATGATTTTAAATTTATGTGGTTTAAACGTGATTTTATACTGACGTTTAGAATATAAAAGTTTAAATAGTGAATAAAACATCACATCAGATAATTAATATTAGAAAACATCAATTTAATTAATATTAGAAAACATCAATTTAAAATGAAAACGAGAAGGGTCTTAACCGTCTAAGTCTTTGTTTAGCACCAATAGTAGGAACATCTACAGTAACAACTCTGCAGCTACAGTATAAAGTAAGAAGCAGTAGCTGCAGTGTAAAGCTTTCACTTGCTACAATATTTTAAACTAATATTGGTTCTAATTAACGGTTTCAACCGCTCTTCTAAACAACAGCTAAAATGATTTAAAATGTTAGAATTCAAGAAGAGGTTAAGTTCTCAAAACTTACAATTTGGCCCATTTTAAACTACCGTCACCGTTATGAACTATTGTTCTATTTTATTTATGAAATGTCAGTTCAAGTTGGATGCATAAGTTCCAATGGTGGTAACCTATATACCAAACACCACCTTAATAGGTCACCATGAGCACATCAATACGTTTGCAGATCATTACAAGGAACAATGCATCAATCTGAGAAGGGGTTTGTCTGTGTCTTAAACGGCATAAAAACAAGAAATATTATATGACAAGATCCTATGCATATATAGTGTATCCACAATATGATATGAGGATGACATATTGCTTAGA